>CAHIKZ030000291.1:2142500-2157500 GCA_903632075.3 Acanthosepion pharaonis
ATTTATCATGAATATACATTATATATATATATATATATATATATGCACATACATATATATATATATACATATATATATATACATGCATATATATATATATATATCTGAAGCCTTTTGTTACTGTCAATTTATCATGAATAAAATTATTATATATATATATATATATATATATATATATACATATATATATATATATATATATATATATATATATATATATATATATATATATAGAAATGGACAAAGTCCGACAATTTATTTATTAAATATTTGTTTAACATTTTATGTTTAACGTGTTTATTAAACAGTATTAATACTGTTTATTTAAGTAAGCATTTACTTAAATACTTGTATAATAAAAAAAGAACGTTAATTATAAAATGTTTTTATATATATATATATATATATATATATATATGTATGTATGTATGTATGTATAACTAGAATAAATAAAATTTTATTCTAACACCTGCAGTTTTAAAGCATCCAATGGTGTTGGCAAGTTCTTTTTTGTGTAATCCTTCACTTGTTCAGAAAATGGGAGTGACATTGTGCAACATATTTTCTTTTTCATTCTGAAACTCTACCCTAACCGAAAAAAGCTACAACGCACAACGAAAGCTGGAAATCCTTTTGGCATAAATGACAATATATGCTTTAATGACAACAAAATTTACTTGTTTCATGTCTGCCAACATTGTACTAGAAATTTTAAAAGTTTGCCTTGATAAAAGCATATTTATCTAAAGAATGTACAAGTTATTGTTTGGATTATCTCCCCTCATACGTATTCTCTATTTAAATATGCCCAGTCAGACACCATTCATTCTAAGTTGAATAAAGTTTCAGATAAGAGATACCTAATTTCGTTTTCTCACTCCACCAGACTGACAATGTTAGTTTTTGATGTCCACATACTCCAACTTCAATATGGTATCATCGAATGTTTAGCAAGCTTATCTCGCTAGACCCTTTACGATTAAATAGTGAGTTCACTTCTCCGTTGGTGCTCTATATGTTTGGCCTTGTGCCACATTAAATTTACGTTTAGAAAATCAACAGACATTCCAACGCGATGGCAGCTATTATTTATTTATAAAGGAAAGTTGCAACATCAGCATTATGAAATCAAATTAATTAAATTGTATTCAGTTCCCACCAGAGCCATTCTGAAAAGTATAATTTCGACATTCACGTAACTGAGTCTGGTTGCGATCCTATATTCCCCCAACAGTGAGAAGGAATCGGTTAATGTATATATTTAAATGACAACATTGTCCTTTCACTTTTTTTAAAATATAATTACTAGAATTTTTTTAACATGAAGGCGTGAATGAAGCCTGGAATCTCTTTTCTTATATTTTAGGGTAACTTACTTTTGTAATTTAATATTCAGATTTTGAAACTTTTTTAATAAGTTACTCGAAGTAGAAGTATAAAACATTTTTAATAAATAACATGCCAATTTATTTAATTTTTCAGTAAATAGCTTATTCTATTCTCAATATATCATCTCTCATAATACAGCGGCTGTCTGCTTCCTTCCAAATTAATCTTCAATATAATAGAATGTTCAGTTATTTAACAAATTTATACCTTCAATATCCCTGTAGGATATTAATCATGGCTTGACTGCTATAATAATGATCATGAAAACATAAATTCAAGGCATGAAAAGTGATTTTTGTAAAGAAATATAATTTAATATAAAGCATTGCGAATCTAATTTGATCCGTGAGAGAAACACGTGATTGAAACACGCTTCTTTTTCCCTTTCACTTAATCTCTGTCTTTTATTAAATATATTTTCATTAGAAATTCTTAAAAAAAAAAAAAAAAGTACTTGTATAAAGTAAATAAAAGAAAGCAAAAGTATTAAACGGAGACATAGACCGTGGGCTTCGGCAAAGTATTTGCAAAACCTGCAGTGTAAGATGTTTTAATTGGTCGAATGAAAGGACAGAAATGAAATCCAGCAGTCGTTTCGGTCTGACACGCCACTACACGAAATGAGTCACCATAAAATGAGTTTTTTCAGTGAAAAGAGAGAAACATTGAATTTTTTTTTTTTAGGATTTAAAACACGAAAGCTGAATACAAAGGAATTTGGCGGCAACAATTGAAAAGGATTTTCAGGAAATAAAATTGCCTGTATAGAAAAAATGACAGGAATAACATGCAGGTTATCCATGTAATACTCCAAGTCTATCGATCTGGTATGTTCTCCTATCAATCAGTCTACTTAGATCGATATCTATCTTAATCTGCATCTAGCAAAAGATGAATGTTTAAAGGAAAATGATGAATCTAATTTTATTTCATATATTACTAATTGTATACCTTTTTTCTCTCTCCTAGGTCTCCGTACACACACACACACACGTATATATATATATATATATATATATATATATATATATATATATATATATATATATATATATATATATATATAAACGGACCTATAAATCATAACAATGTATATATGCTCGATATAAGATAAATAAATAGAAGAAAATATAAATGTGTGTGTGGTGGGATGTTCCTCGACTATTTCAAACAGTACGGCCATCATCAGGAGGAAAAAAATCGCTGGTTGCTAGTATCAGTGTACCACAGGAGTGAATAAGTGTTTCTGAAGAAAGTGAACTTTTCATTTGTTTTTATCCTTAATTTTGCTAAGTCCTTGTGTTGGTCAAACGACCTATTTGAAATTGTATTTAATATAGAGGATATCAGATAACTGAGTAAGATTTCCCTCATTTTGACAGTTTTATTGTTTGCTTAGAATGGGTTGCGTGTGTTACGTGAATGTTATATATAAGTAACATTAAAATTGACTGACTTTTTCATTTAATATTTCATGTGTGCTTAAAATTTTCTTTCTTTTCTGGTAATAAATTCTATATACATTGTCAGAATATTCTGTTCGAACACTTTTGGCAATACTTTTAGACATTATCAAGTGTGATTTTATCTTTAAATCAATGTTTGGAATTTGTATGTATATTTCTTATAGAAAAGATAGAGTTATAGGATTTTTTTATGTTTCAAACGCGGTCAGCAGATATCGTACTTTATATTACTGAGTGTGGGTTTTTATTTTTATAAATAGAATGTGGCAGATGGAGTTTGGTCTGTCTTCATGTGTATTTAAATGAGAGATAATTAAGCTATGGTCAGAGAGATTTGCTACCCGAATATACAATTATATATATATATATATATATATATATATATATATATATATATATATATATTGTTTAAAATATAAAAATATTGTTTAAAAAACCAAACGGACACGGAAGAATATACCAACATAAAGAATGTCATAAAAGCTCACACAGACCAAACAGTGAGGGAACTACAAAAAACAAAAACTGAAAAACAAAGAAAATTAAAATGGAATATTTCCTCCAGACAGAGGAACAAAAGAGAAATGAAGCCAAACTCTGAAAAAAGTGAACGACCACACCCCAAAAGAAAACAACAAATCTACACAATGACCACCACACAACCAATGCAAACACAAAACAGACCAAATAAATACACCAACAGACAACCACCAGCACCACAACCAACAATAACAACACCGCCACCATCAACGATAGCTAGAACCTCAAAACAAGCACACACACAAAACAAACCACTAACTTACGCGGACATCCTTAGGGTGCCGTACAAATATACACAAACCAAAACACAGCAGGCCTTCTACAGAACTCATAACCCCATTAGACATCCCAGACCACATAGATTAGCCCCTAGTAGACAATCAACAGCAAACACACCCAACCTTAAAAAAACGGATTAAGCCCCCAACCAGGACATCTGGATGGGGGTATAGCATCCCTAATAGGAGATATGATGCAAGCTTTCGAGCTTTTACAAAAGAACTTCGCCATGCTTGCAAATTCAAACTTGACCCATACGGGCGAGTTATTAATTTGAATAACAATAAATTTTCACTCAATACATTCAAGGTATTAATCAAAGGACTAAGCTTTTGTCCTAGTCCCCCAAGGTTTGATAAAGACACCTTGGCAAAGGACCTGAAATCCTTCTTCAGAAGAATACGGTTAAAAGCCCACTACGGGGAGAATGATCACACACCTTCCATACTTGATACATTAAAAGAGAAGGATACTTCCTACACCCCACAAACACAGACTTTACGATACAGACATTTGAACTAGCCGTGGCAAATGACATAAAGAATACAATAGCACGTAAGCTGCCACGTGACAATATTACTGAAGGGGAACATATAGCCCTCGATACGTTGACACATAGAGATGACCTAATCATAACACAGGCTGACAAAGGGGGTGCGACAGTGATCTGGGGAATCGAAGAATACATTAAAGAGGCCAACAAACAGCTAGCCGACAAAGAAACCTATAAAAGCTTACTTACAGATCCGCTCCCCGAATACCAAAAAGAATTAACTAGCTCACTAAACATAATGCTTCGCAACAATCTAATCGACAAGTAAACATGCACAACACTTACACCTACAAACATTACACCTGCTCGTTTCAAACTCCTTCCTAAAATACACAAAAGCAACAACACAGGAAGGCCGGTTATTTCCTCGTTCAACTGCCACACGACAAAATTTCCAAATACATAGACCATTACATACAACCGCCAGTAAGGAAGTAAAATCCTACATCAGAGGCACAACAGATCTACTGAACAAAAATAATCACATACAAACAGTTCCAGAGAATGCTGTTCTAGTGACTATGGACGTTAGGTCACTCTATTCAAACATTAAACACATCGAAGGGCTAACCGCCCTTCAGGAAGCACTTACTAAAAGAAGAAAACAAGATCCCCCCCCCGACAGAAGTTATTATAAAACTCATGGAGCATGTCCTTACATTGGATACTTTCAACTTCAATGGAGCACACTACCTTCAAATAAGAGGTTGTGCCATGGGCACCATTGCAGCTCCATCATATGCTACAATATTCATGGGAAAATTTGAGGAGACCCATATCTATCAATCATTGGTAGCGACTGCGTATTCTATGCAAGATATATCGATGATATATTCTTTGTATACACGGGTAGTGATGACAAACTTACCCAATTCCTTATGACCCTAAACACAGTGCACGACTCAATTAAGTTTCACTATGAAAAATCCACAACATCAGTAACATTTTAGACACCCGCATTTACATAGATGAAAACAGGAAACTACAAACGACATTACACACTAAAATAACCGACACCCACAACTATCTACACTTTAAGTCTTCCCACCCTAAACACCTCAAAAAGAAACTTCCCTATTCACAAGCACTTAGACTCAGAAGGATATGTTCCAACAATGAAGAATTAAATAAACACATTGAAAATCTGGAGCATCAATTCACAACACGTGCCTATAAACAACACCTAATCAGGGAACAAATAAATAAAGCAATTTCCCCACCTAGAGAAAACACCCTAATGTACAAGATTAAAAATGAATCTAGCCACATTCCTCTAGTAACTGCTTTCAACCCCAATCTGCCTCCACTATCACAAATAATCAAACGTCGCTGGGAAATACTACATCTCAAACCAGGCCTAAAAAAATTGTTTAAGGAACCCGGCCTTCTTGCATATCGTAGACCTAAGAACCTAAAAGAAATCATAGGTAGTAACCACATTTTAGGAGACATGGTAGTCCGTAATAAACTAAGAACAAAGACAACAGGATTTTCCCAACCATATAACAACAAAAGAAGTTTATGTTGCAACCATATTAAACACACGAATTCATTCACTAGATCAAGCACTAAATCTACTTTCAAAATCTACTACGATTCTAACTGTAGAAGTCATAACATAATTTACATCCTAGAATGCACACTATGCCAGAAACAATATGTAGGAAAATCTGAATGGCCCTTTCACTACAGAATTAATCGAATTAAGTCGACTCCCCATGAAAAATTATTACCTGTAGAACAACATTTCCGCCTGGAAAAACACGATCTCAAAGCCCATGCCAAATTCACTATAATTGAGAGAATAGAAAAGTTCAGAGCAGATAACATTAGAAAGATTTTAGAGTTCCCTGAAAATAAGTCGATACAACGTCTAAAAACACAATATCCAGCCGGGCTAAACCATAAATTTAACAATATAGATAGTACTAATAAATAACTCAACAAATCAAAACCTACCCACATTTCTCACCCACACAAGTCAGACATGCTTACTGAGGTGTTGAGGCCTCAGACTTATACATACACCCACACGAATATACACACTTACACACATCGTACTCACTCCCTAATGAGCCAAATGATAACACACTCCCACAGCAATACACACGCTTACACATATCATACTCACTCACTCCCTAAGAACCAAATAACACACACACAAATACTAAACAGAGACACGTCCCCTCTCCAGGACCAATAAAACTGTCAAACTGACCAAGGGAATACAGAGAAGCATAGATCCATCCAGCTCTTATCTCAAATAACAACTTAAAAGAGACTGTTTGACCAACACAAGGATTGTTAAAAGATTCACGTTAAAAAGATAAAAAAATAAAAAACAAATGAAAACTACAGACAGAAGTTCATTTTCTCCACCAAGACATTCATTTCTGTAGTTTACTGCTACCAGCAAGCAGAAATATTTCTTCTCCCGATGATGGCCATTTTGGTTGAAACTAGTCGAGGAATCTATATGAAATAATAATAAAAAAAACGAAAGAATATTAATCTACAACCCAGTGTGCCTGAAGACTTTACTTTTTAATATTTTTTATTGTTCAATATATATATATATATATATATATATATATATATATATATATATATATATATATATATAAACAGTTTCTTGTTACTGCTAAGTCAACATTGATTTAAATATAAGGATCATATTTCCCATTTTATTGTTAAAATAGATAGAAAAAGTATCTCGTTTAAGAAAAAAAGGGGGATTTAGGCGACTTTCGACCGATACTTCTTCAGAAAAATAATCGTCGACGGTAGAAAACAAAGAAGTTGATAAGAAAAATTGTTATCAACAACCGGTGTTAAAAACAAAAATTAACAAGATGTAATATAAGTGGGAAAATTAAAGAAAAAACCTCTTAAGTACTATATATCTATCTATCTATATATATATATATATATGGTAAAAGGAAAAATATATAATAAAAGAAAAACTACACACACGAAACATAATTTACAAATAGTAAAACACGAAAAGCGCAATCATATAATCATACATGTGAAATTAAAAGGAAAAAGAAATTATATCAAAAACATTATGGAAAACAAAGAAAACAGCATCAGCCTACAACACTAAATCCAAAAACTGTAAACTATGTCCGGAGGAGAATATCGTTATAATCACCTTCCCAGACCAACGGAAATTATTAATTAAACGATCAGAACTTACTTCAAAATGAAGATCCAAACCTTAAAAAGCGAAATATATCCATAAATAAATAAAAATCGAAATGTACCCATAAATATATCATACTTGAAACTATATACATATACTCTTGACTCTCCCGTCAAATTCGACGTATGAGGGTCAAGCAGATCAGTTCCTAGGAAACCGACAGCCCGACAACAGCAGTTGAGATTTGATTATAGTGGTGAAGGTTTCGTGCAGGACCCTCCACACTTTTTGAAGGGCCGAATACAGAGACCTGGTGCACCACGTGCCACAAGGTCCTGAAACGACCCTCTGCAGGTTTTGAATTCAGAGTTGTCTCCTTCTAGACCAGTTGCCATCCAAGTCTATAGAACCCAGTCTGTCCTGCTATTTACCCATAGCTGGAGGGAGAAGAAGGGGATTCACACCTTTCCCAAGGGTATTGGCACGTAAGTGAATGTAATTGATTCTGAATCGCCTCTCCGATTCCTCAATCCGAGCCGCTATCCATTACTCCACCGTCCCCCCTCATATATATATATATATATATATATATATATATATATATATATATATATATATATATATAAAATCCGAGAGTTAATTTGCGTTTTCACATCCTATATAAGAATATTCTTCTGAGAACAAGCGCATATATTCTCGGGTAGATCTATATATACATACCACACAAGTTGTCACATTACTTTTATTGTCTTCGTCTTTAAACTAATTTTGGTTGTTTTCACATTTTGGGCAGGTGTGCTATCATGTTTGGAAATAAAACTTTTGCTCTTTCCCGGGGAAAACTTCCAGGTGTTAACAATTTTTGGTGTTGCAGCTGTTAAAGGTGTTCACTTCATTTATTTGTTTCTTTTTCTTTTATGAGTTGTGTTAAAATGATTATGTACCGCCAGTCTACAGAGTTTGATAGGTTCAACTCCTTTGAACCAGTTTTTAATCAGTGTAATGTGCAAGAGTCTGTTCGACTTTCACAGTTTACTTTACAGTCTCAAGTTCCATTCATATATAAACCTATCTGAATTCCCCCCCCACTTCAAAATAGTAGTACCTCTATATTCATTCTTAATATTCTTCTAGTTTTTCTTTTTATCCAATAATTTATCTAATAAATTAATTTAATAATATATTTCCAAAGGTTTCCGTTTTGTGTGGGGCGTTATTTTTCCTTATATATCTATTCTATCTACAAATTACATATGTAACTCATTTTTTTCATATCAAGTATAAGTATATCGATACCAGGTCATATTTTTAAAAATTCTATATTTAAATATTATTTAAGCAAAATTTATGACAATGACGGCAAAAAATAGCAAATTCATTTCTCTGATTCATTAAATTTTTATTTTTTATAAACTTAGTAATATATAGTTTGTCATGTATGTACAAAGGACATGGGTCATTTATTGGCCTACATATTCTAGCTTTTCATATTAATTTCCTTTTACTGTAGGTGTTTTATTGGATTGTTTTAACTGCTAGAAGTACTTTGAGAGAGATGTTTAGGTTAGAATATGTTTTATTTAACTACAATTTTAAAAGATGTTTAGGTTGGAATTCGTTTTATTTAACTCCAATTTTAAAAACAATTTTAAAATATTTTCCCTGTTAATTTCAATAGATTATATTTTTTTAAAACAAGTAAATGTAACAGAATTACTTACAGTATACAAAATTATTTTTCACATCAAATATAAGTATGTATTTCGCACATTTTAATTTTATTTTTAAATATTATTTAAGGAAAATTTTTGACAATGACGGCACAAAATAGCTATTTCATTTCTCTGATTCAGTAAATATTTAGTAATATAAAGTTTCTCATGTATGGACAAAGGACATGGGTCATTTAATGACCTATATATTCTAGCAGTAAAATGGAAGTTAATAAGAAAATCAGTGAAATGTAATAACTATTTTGTGCTGTCATTGTCAAAAATTTTCGTGAAATAATATTTAAACATAAATTCAAGGCATGAAAGTGATTTTTGTAAAGAAATATAATTTAATATAAAGCACTGCGAATCTAATTTGATCCGTGAGAGAAACACGTAATTGAAACACATTTCTTTTTCTCTTTCACTTAATCTCTGTCTTTTATTAAATATATTTTCATTAGAAATTCTTAATGTGTTAGATGTGAATGTGTTAAAAAAGAATAACATGTATCTTTATATCTGGTTGCTAAATACAGGACTGCTTCTTTCTCCCAAACCGCTTCAAAGGATTCGTGACACTTTGCGTTTCTTAGGCGAGTCTTAGTTGTTTTTCAATAAACTGTTTTTTGGTATCTTCAGGCGATATTCGTAAAACTTGTTTTGGGGTGTGAGTCGAAGTCGTTCTTCAAAAAAAATTGTTTTGGGTTAGAACTCTAAGTCGGAATGCGTGGAAATCTTTCAGTCAGCTCCTGTGAGGCTGGTCCCCGGGCTCACAGCTCAGCTCTGTGACTCCAACTGTCACCAACTGTGTTGTGACTGCGACTCTGTCTGCCCAACTGTGACTGCTCAACTGTGACTGCGTAACTGTGTCTGTCAAACTGTGACTGCCCAACAGTGACTGTCCAACTGTGACTGCGTCTTTGCTCTGGGGACGTTCGCTTATATGGACGCCGACAAAAACCGGGTGGGGGCCTGTCGTGGTTTGGGTTCCTCGATAATTCCAAATCTGCAATAAGGATTTTCTTTGTTTTCGGACAGGAAAATTTATCACTTCCCATTTTTGGAAGTCAATTACTTTCTGTTTTAGAGGAGTTCTTAAAAGAATTGTCCTCCCAAATTCTTCCTTTCTCATATTGGTATCTCACACCATTCCCCACAGAGGGCGTCAACAGGTTTCCCTTCTTTCTCATATTGGTATCTCACACCAATCCCCTCAGAGGGCATCAACAGGTTTCCCTTCTTTCTCATATGTTTACTTTCGCCCATCACTCACGCCACCATTCAGCCAATGAACGCTCGGCAGTGTGGGTGTGGGTAGACTGGCCTCAGTTTACAATTATCGCTCAAAGAAAAAAACATATCTTCCTTTTTCTTTTCTTTCTTTTCCACCGACTAGAACCCCCACGAATCGTACTGTGGACATTAAATCTCTGTCTTAACTTGATGTCATCTGGAATTCATCAACGGGATTTTCGCCAAGTTATTATCTGGGTGGTCAACTGAATCTCTTTGTCTTCCTCCACATCATCGCATTCTGTCGCCAACAGTCTGTCCAGGTAACAAACTTTTATCATGGCAAGTTCTGGACATTCAACAGGTGGCTCCCTTCTAAAACCAAATGATATCTCCGAAAGATAGTTAATGGCTTATTCTTTTCCTTTTTCTCTTCTTCCTTCCTTTTTCTTTGGAGTGGTCTCAGCTAATTCTTTCTCGGTCGCATGCTTGACCCAATTTCCGATTATCTTCTAGCATTCCACTTTGTAAGCCTCTTGTCATATTTGAAATTTTCATTATTGCCATGGCCTGATTGCTATCTTTTATTCGCAGTCTGCCGTTCCTCGCCGCATCATGGCATAAATTATTTCTGACAGATTCGAGATCTTACGAATTTTCTATCTTCTGCGAAAAAAATACTTTTCTTCGCAAATGAAAATAAAATCTTTACCCACTTTTCTTTTGTTAAAAAAAAATAACATCATTCAGTGTGTCTTTCGTGATTGCTTCTTCTCGCCTTAAGTATTTCTCGCTTTTAATTTCCACGCTTAATTAGTTAGCCAAAAGCTAAATAGTGCCACAGATACTCCAAAATTCGCTTGAGGATGAAATGGAACTAATGTTTTTAATTTAATTACAAAATTAAATTCGAAGCTTTTGGCTTCCATTTTTGAAACATGCCTAGAAGGGTGTAGCGAAAAAACATATTTTAAATCAGTTTATTTATAATATATATATATATATATATATATATATATATATATATATATATATATATAAAGATATATATATATATATATATATATTACAAGATTTATATATATATATATATTAATCTTTTCTGTCTATATCTCTGGGGTGATTTATTAAGATTACTTGTATTATTTACATTACTTTGACTGTTATCCTTCTGTAGTTGTACGCGCACTGGTTTTCTTCAGAGGGTAGGAATTTCGAACCGATACCATTTATTTCATCCAGCGGGGTAGATTGTTCGAGATTCACGTGCCATGTCTCTTCCAGATGTCCCAGTTATTTCCCTATAACTTAACTCTCCAAGTCTCTTAGACCACCGCTACTACTGTTCCCTGGTATTGAACTCACAACTCTTTCAGTCTAGTGACTGGATCTAATCAATGCCATTATTCACTGGGCCATGAGACTTTGGAGACATCTGCGTATGAATTTTTGATACTTATAAACCTAATATCTCAGCATCCATTTTTACCAGTTTGCCATTTTTTCTGTTATTATTATTCCATCTTCTGGCAGATCTTATATGGCAATTTTTGTGTTATTCATTGTTTTTCTCTAGCACTCCTTATTACTGGTTCCCATATTGTATTCATTTCTATGCTTGGTCGGCTCAGGAGATTTTTGTGGCCTAGCATATGTGCTGATTCCTGAATGGGATCAGACATATATCTACAGGATGAGGGCTTAGCAATCGTCTCGCTATTGTTACCAGCAATGGAAAACCTATATATGGAATACTTTGGGGAACTGGCATTAGAATCTACACTACTAAAGCGAACCATATCGCTGAGATACGTAGATAACACCTTTATACTCTGGCCACACCAGGAAGAGGTCTATTACTGGACCATTTGAACTCAATAAGATCGTCAATACAGTTCGTAATGAAGCGAGAAAGCTACAATAAACACACCTTCCTGTATGTACTAATAATTCGAATTAAGCAGGAGTTCAATACATCCGTATACTGCAAGCCAACATTCACTAGAGACAAGATGTTATGTGTTTACATCTAATCACTTAAACTGTAAAATGGTGACACCTTGTTGCCAATTTAGAACTGCGCTTAAATTCATGAAGTCCAGGTACTATAGAAGGAAAGATCATCAGAAGAGTTAATAAGAAAGTATAAAATGTACAGGGAAGTGACTGAAGTCGGGGTGCCAGGTCAGAGCCAATAATATTGCCGATTCTTGTCAAGAATCGCTAAATTTATAGCAATAGCAACGAAACATATGTCGCAATATATTCGAAGCATAGACCAATAATAAACTTATAAATATGTAAGATAGATTCTGGATATAAAACTGTCTAGCAGAAAACTTAGTATTTGATTCAAAATAATATTTCCGCATCTGCCTATATTTCTGAGATGAAGTATTGTATCTTTTTAAAGTATTCACATTTTTCGGACTGTTGTCCTCATTTTATGTCATATTCACGACGTTTCGGTCGTTGTACGCTCTTCTTGTACGGCCTTCTTCAGGTGATTTACGCTGGAATTTCGAACCTTTTACTTAGTCCACAGGGGTAGATTGTTCTAGTTCCACGTGACATGCTTTTACTGGATTTCAGAACTAGACTCTGCAAGTTTTGCGATCAAGTCATTTGATTGCTTCAACCAACGCTTTTATCCGCTGGACCATGTGCCCTTAGGGACATCAATGGACAGGTTTTGGGGACTTATAAACCTAAAATCTCAGTAAATATTTACACCGGATGTCATATTACAATTTCGTTAACCCTAGAAAGCACAACAAGTAACTCTCCTGTAGGTTAGCATCAGCCATTGCAGGTAGAAATTGGTCTATCAGGTGATTAATAGGGGCTAGATTCATTTTGGGGGCGTTCAAATTAATAAACCATTCCTTGTCTTAATTAACATCAGATTTCAGGTCACTTTTGAGATCTGCTGCCAATTTAACCTTATCAAAGCGATCAGATTACATTTTAGTATGTTTTTTCATTGTGGAAAATATCTGATTATATATGTGTATAGGAATGAATCTAGCTTTTTTTTTTTTTTAAATCACTTGTAATTATTAGAAAAAATCACCAAACCTAATATTTACTAGACACACATACACACAGAAACACACATACATATGTGAATATACTTTATATTCAGAATATCACATAGACAAATTAGAATTATTTATACACATACAAATATAAAGCTATATTTACAGTTTTTCAGATGGGTTTGGTATCCGTAAATTTCTTGGAGCTTCGGAGAGACGCGTCAGCTCTCCTTGAATTCAAAACACCTTAAATTACAATGACACTTTCTTATAGAATCAACTCCCCGGGAAATCTCATAAGCCAATGAAAATCGAACAACGCAAAATAAAGAAATATCAATATTGTTCTCCGTATCTCATTCTCTGATGAAGCTTTAATAAAAGCGAAACATGTCAGATTCATACGCGAATCTTATTTGTTCACTATTTTATCATAACTGTCGGATTCTGATCCATATTTGATTCCAATTCATCAATTATAGGAAAGTAAATCTTTCAAAAATATAATCCTACTTTTTATAGAGATCACAAAAAACGAAGCCGAAACAAAATATAGTTGTAAGCATTTTGACATTCAGAATCTAAACATACAGTTGAAAACCTGATTGAGAATTTTGAATTTATTTTTATTCAGTTCCCAATTTGCGAAAACAGTGATAACATATTAGATGCACGTCATGTTAGGAATGATGAAAGCCCATAGCGAGACTTCAATTGGAAACTTCATATCCTGAATATTTGATTTATAGGCCAACCGCTGCGGTCGCAAAAGATGTGGAAATATTGACTTATAACTGATTATTCTACGAAGCGGCGAGGGAATTGTCCGAGAAACGTGGTACAGATCTCTTCAGAGTTGTAAGAAAATCAGTGTTTTATGTAATGAAGATGAGATGCTAATTAAATAATAACACAAGACATTAACCATTATAACATAAAAATTTATTCACGGCAATATATCTTCAGTTCCTATAAAAGCCAGTTTGCATTATGTAGCCCCTGTCACTAACCTTACTCTCTACATCTGCAGCGCGTGAGGGACACGGCTCTAATGATTTCTTAGGTGGCTGTTTCTTTATAAATCTTTTCAACATTATTGTTCCCACGCTTGAAACAGAGGATACAGATATGAGGTTACGTACTTCTGTATTCAATGGTCGGTGTTAAGTCAAACCAGCAGTTTACTTTCGTTGAAGGTCTAATGTAATAGCCTATTTCTGTCTAATACCATAATGACATTGCCAACGAAACATGAGACGCTGTCTCTTTAGTTGAATATCACATCCTATACGATGTGACAATGTTGCGGGTGGTGGAGTGGTTGCGGTAAAGACTTAAATTTATGTCATTACAATAAATGAAGCCAATATCTTTTCTCCATTGGGGGAGCGTATAGAGACGTATGTTTAAAAAGCCAAAAAAAAAAAAAAAGAACGCGTTAAAATTTCAGTTTAACCGTTTATATGACGTCACCTTGAGTGTCTTCAAATTGGTTCCATCAAAACTTAGAATGCCGAAATTAAAAAAACAAAGCAAAACACTTACGTAAATGCTCACAGAACAATCCCCGAAAACGAATGTAGCAACATTAGAATCTCTTCGGCATGAAAATACTATAAAATAAAAATAAATATGAACTTTG
>CAHIKZ030000291.1:2162500-2200000 GCA_903632075.3 Acanthosepion pharaonis
TATGCCTGAGAGTGTGGCAGTGAACAATTAAGAAGGAAAGGAACATTATTTTAATAATTGTATTTTGCTCATGAAATTAGGCGTGTCATTCAGAATACCAGTCAGACCACATGTGGCCACTGTTTAGCCATGACATGCTAGCATCTCGCTGATTCTCTGTTTAATGAGAGTTAAGTCAGGCGCCTCGATGTGGCCTAATGGCTAATCTTACTGATTAATACTACTGAATAGATTTCGTTATACGCAACATGAAATCAGGTATTGATTTGCCTTGATCGCAGTAAGGTATCGATCATAAAGCGATACCTTTCACTATTTATAATAACAACTTCGCCCTTGCCATTCTTGAATAAAAAGTAGGACCCAATCAATCATCCTATTTTTAAAGTTCTACATATTGAACAATGAATATTACTGCCATTTCTAATCTTGTTTTCCGTTTATACAGTCTCTAGATTCTCGACAAAATCCAAAAGAAACGTCAGTAATATTATCAACCCTGATATGGCATCTCGATTTCAGTGACTTTCCCACCTTCGTGACGTACCCACCCTCTTTCTTCTCTATAAATATTTTATGGCAGTTGTTCTAGTGAGCTCTCTTCTTTAGTATCACGACCGCAGTGAATGCGATCTTAATACTAGACTGGCAACTAGTTTGACTGTTGCAATAGGTAGACGTAACCATAAATTCTATTCTCGTAGTTTCTTTCTAGCACTTCTAACATGTGGAACCCTCTTCCGGTTTATTATTTCCCTGCCATTTACTTTATTCAAAAAAATATAATTGCAACGTCGATAGCCATCTTCTGTCTTCTTGAATTCTGTTTTTTATTGTCTTTTCTCTTCACTAAAGTCTTCTGATTGTCTTGCGTCTTAGGGATATTATCGCCTTGCTTGTGGTGAAATGATTAAAAAAAATCTAGCATTGAGTGAAATTAATGTAAGGCCCAGTTATATGTCTTATATGTCGTTCTCACTAAACGAAAATCAATGAACTACATTTGATAGAACCTGAAACTGATAATGTGCGAAAAATAGAAAAATTTCATATCGTGATGAATATTAAGTGCTAATTTAATGAAGGTAAATAATGGAAAACATTAATTTGCACGTAGCCACATGGAGTATCAAGTTATTAGGCGTCAAAGAAAATAACATAGACTTTTCATTCTGCTGATTAAAATATTGAACTTTTGCCCATTTTAAGAATAGAACAAACAGTTTTCATGTTAATACGACCGATCCTTTAACATGTCATATTTGAAGTAAATAAATTGCATTCAGTGATAAAATGTAATGTCTGCCGATTTAGTCAGGGAAATAATTGAAAACATTAATTTCATCCTATACAAAGTTCGAGATGTACGCAGGGCAGGGGTTACTCTTGAAATAGTTATAGTGGTGAATAATGTGTGAGTTGAGTCAAAGAAAACTTGGTAGGAAATAAAGATTATGAGGATAAGGAGGATAGATAACTGAAGTGGTTGGGATTGTAGCGTTTACAGTAATATTTACGCGAAGGTATGTTCCTCAAAGTCTGAGTGGAACTTTTTTCTCAAATTTCGAATACGCAAAAAGTGAGGATGATTCGATAACGTCGAAACAGCATGGCTTGTCCAAGCTGTAAATGTCTGAACTGGTGGAACTAAAAAATATAAATTCTCTAGAATATTTTCTTGGATATAGCGGTACAGTATCAATTGAAATTGTTTGTAGAGTGGAATATAAGCGAAGGCAACAGTTTCATTTCACTGAAATGGAATAGACAGACATTGAAGATACAGGACTGCCGCCCCACCGCCAACTGTTCATAAAATAAACCTCTTCCCCATGAATCATCACATCCCCTCAGTGAGGAAATATTTGGGGATGTAGGGGTGCAAAGGACGATTACCTCCCTATAGATAAGAGAATTCAATGGAGCCATGTGACATCCTGTGAGTAATGTCAATTCCTAGAGTGATGAACGCTAGTATCCATTTCATCCACACCAGTTCTTTTATAGACCGCAGGGAAAACGGATATCACACGCCTACACAGGTGCATCGAACAAAGGAATCCACAGGGTCTCACCAGGTAAATAAAGGACTCCGCCGGCTTGCCAGTTTTTTTTCCGTCTAGAAATACTACAAGTAAGGCACTCTTGCTTTTCAGCCCTTTCACACTGTTGCTTGTATCATGTGTTATAATTACTCTGTGTGCGACAAATAGGTGAGAAATATAGACATATTTATGTATAATTTCTAGTATGACATAGCGATATAAAAGAAAAAAAATCTTTGATAACTCTGAGTGTTTTCCATTCTTATCTTTCAGGAATTTTGTTCTGTCCGTTGTATTAAGATGTCATTGATATAAAGGCCTATAATTGGATAATGGGAATCAGGAATATTATTTCTTGCCTAGCACTCCTCATTATGGATATTTCAAAGCACGAGAAGAAAGTATAACATATATTATTGCTTGTTGCTGCGGGGTCTTTGAGCCTAGTAAAGACATTTTGCAGAGGCCTACAAATTTAGTTTTTTTTTTTAAATATACATTAAGAAAAGAATACTTTTTTTAACAATTAATATTTAAATGAATAAAGTCAAACTAAATCCCTAGTGTGCTGATTGTGTTTTTTCGGTGCAAAGCCTTTCAAAGCGGATCATGACAGAAGTGACTTGTAGCCTCATTTCATTCAACGCAATTAGCCTGCTTGTATAGTTAGATATAGTAGAGCCGTATAATAAGAATATCTTTTCACAAAGATATGTTCAGAAATCTTATTAAAAATTTCGCACATTGAACAGAAATATGTGGATATACTTCATGTATGTTAAATCAAATTCTATGATAAATCAGTTTTTGTCACATGGCTAAAAATATGCCTCTTCCTTTTAAACTAGTGTCCTCGATTCAATTTATGACATGAAACAAATAATAGAAAGGCTTGCTAAACACTTCGCAGGGCCCCACTTTGTGAAACTCCAACCAAACCCTAAGCAGGGCCTTAAAGCTACTCGGACACAAGCTCTCAAATTTTGCGAGAACACTACTTGTCAAAAGGTAAGCCTAAAATTATTGCTTTATATACTGAACTAACTGCTTTAAAGAGACGAGAAAATGAATCTGTAACAGCTGACAATGTCAAAATGCCTTAAAAATTGCAGGTGAGACTATCTCGGATGGGCTGCTAATAGCCATGGTTTTAAAGGGATTACCACCGACATTCAAACCATTCACGACAGTCATAACTCAAAAAGATAAAATATTAACTTTCAGTGTGTTTAAAATTGCGTTACGTAGTTATGAAGAAACTGAAAAAATGTGTACCCCCCAAAATCAAGGAAATAACGTAATGCAACTGAGAACGTCATTTAAAAAATTCAGAAAATCAGTCCATCAAACCTATCAGACAAAGAATTATGATATTAAAAACAAGGGGCTTAAAATCAATTATTACAACAACTGGAAAAGTAATAATGCAAAAAGAAATATCGTTTGTTTTCGTTGTGGTAAAGAGTGTGAGTTCAATACCCGGTTAAGGCAGTGGAGAACTTTCAGAGGGAAAATTAGCAGGAGATAACTGATGACTGACATCCATCAAACATGGCACATGGAACTAGAGCAGTCTACTCCAGTGATCGAAATAAAGGGTTCAGTTCGAAATTCCAACCACCTGAAGAAGGAGTGCCAGAGAAAACGGAGCGTACAACGGCCGAAACGTTGTGATAAATATGGCGACAAAGATGAGGACAATAGTCCGAATAATGTAAATACTGTACATAATACTTCATCTCAGAAATATAGACAGACTCTGAAACAAAATTTATTAATTTTGACCCAATTTTGATTCACATTTTATCGAGTTAGCTGACGGAACCAGAGCAAATAATTTAGTTTTAAAAAGAGGCGATGTTTGTATTTATTTACGATATACTAAAGGAAATATTTGTAAATGTTTATTAAAAAGGGCTTTATATATTCCTAAATTTAAACAAAATATTTTTTCCGTTCAGTCTGCTGTTAGATCTGGTGTTAAAGTTAACTTTCACCGAGACAATTCAAAGTTAATATATCCAGACGGAACTGAATTTAATATACAACAAAATGGACGCTTGTATTATTTGAAAAGTATTAAGTCTTAGGACTTGGCATAAAATATTAGGCCACTGTAATAATTCAGATATTAAAAGATTACAAGAACACGTCACTGGAATGAAAATTACATTTCCAAAGGGCTTATAATATTGTGGCACCTGTATTAAACGGAAAATGACGAAATATAGAAATAGGGGGCAGATTCCAAAATCGACAGATATCTTGTTCAGAGTTTATTGCGACTTAGCGGGTCCAATTTCCCCAATGGGTCTCAACACCTATTCATATGTATTAAACTTTGTTGATGAATATTCAGGACTTATGATATATTTTCTGAAAAACAAATCTGATACCCTGCAAGCTACAAAATCTATTTATCCGATATCTCCCCGTATGGAAAAGCTACAAAATCTATTTATCCGATATCTCCCCGTATGGAAAAGTAAAAATAATTCGGACAGATAATGGTGGAGAATTTATTTCTGATGCTTACGAAAACCTCCTAATAAATGAAGGCATTAAACATGAGAAAACCTGTTCTTATTCTCCACATAAGAACGTAGTCGCTGAACGGAGTTGGAGGACACTTTTTGAAATGGCTAGATGTTTGTTAATAGAATCTAAGTTACCCAAAAATCTGTGGGTTTATGCATTAAATGCAGCCGTATATATAAGAAACCGTTGCTATAATAGTAACATTAAAAAGACTCCTTACGAAACTTATACGAACTACAAACCCAACGTAAGTGGTATGCATACTTTTGGTACAATTTGCTACACATATGTCGACCATAGAGCAAAACTAGATCCCAAAAGTGAAAGAGGCATATTTATTGGGTATGACAAGACAAGTCCAGCCTATATGATTTATTTCCCACAAAGTAAAATAATAAGGAAGATCAGATGCGTCAGATTTACAGATTCCTTTGAGCCAGGGGAGGATCCCAAAGAAAAGAACATTAATTGCGAGTAACAAGTCCAACCCGAACTAGTATGGCCTAATTATAGGCCTATAAGTAGGGAACCCGTTCAAAATCCACAATCAGAGGAAGGTGTTATACCAGATGATGTAGACGAGGAAAAATCAGACGCAAAACTTGAGTTAAAAGAAAATACAACTGATGAGGGGGGACAAATTCCGCGTTATCCGACCAGAAATAGAAGAAAGCCAGACTATTTTGGAATGGATCCATGTAATATCTGTAACATTGACTGTTGATATTCGGTACAATGTATCCCGAAGAACTATCAAGAAGCCATAAATTCTGACAATTCCAAACGTTGGATAGCCGCCATGCAAAAAGAGATCGAATCTTTAGTATCAAACGACACATTTGAATTGAAAAAGGCCCCGGATGATAAAAACATTATCTGCAGCCGTTGAGTTTATACTGTAAAGCGAACTGAGGATCGATCGCCAGTGTATAAGGCTAATGGATTTTCGCAGATATACGGGGAAGATTATGAAGAAACATTCAGTCCAACAACAAACATGACAACAATTAGAATTTTGATGCACATTATGGTATGGATATACATCATAAGGATGTTAAAGCAGCTTATTTGAATGCCGCGATTGATTATGAAATATACATAGACCCGCCAGAAGGATTTGAAGACGGTGAAAATTATGTATGGAAACTCAAAAAGTCACTATATGGACACAAACAGAGCGGAAGAACGTGGAATAAATTAATCCATTCCTATTTAATTGAACAACAATTTGAGTCCTCCCAAGTTGACCCATGCCTGTACACAAGAACATTTAATAATGAAATATTAGTAATTCTGGTTATTTGGGTCGACAATGTGTTAATTGCATCAAAGTGTGAAACCGCTCTATTAAAAATTAAAAATTCCCTAAAAATAAGATTTAAAATGACCTACTTGGGTCGACTATCATGATTTCTGGGTATACAATTCGAATTTAAGGGCAACACTATTACAATGAATCAATCTAGGTACATCGAAAGGCTCTTATCTAAATTTAGCATGCAAAATTGTAAAACACGAACTACTCCATGTGAAATGGATTTAAACAAAATTATGAATAATGAAGATGGTATAGCGGCGTGTGAGAAAGAATACAGAACATTGGTCGGAAGTCTTATTTACGTGATGACATCAACCAGGCCAGATATTTGCTATACGGTTACTAAGTTGTCCCAACACTTAAATAAACCGGGGACTGTGCATTTAACAAGAGCTAAACAAGTATTACGTTATCTAAAGGGAACTAAGAGTCAGTGGCTAGTATTTTGACAATCAGATAAACCATTAAAATTGGAAGGATTTTGTGATGCTGATTGGGCAAACTCACCAGATTGTAAAAGTATAACAGGCTATTGCTTTAGATTGGCAAAAGATAATCCAATGATTAGTTGGAAATCTAAGAAACAGGGAATGATTTCACTTTCTACTTATGAAGCGGAATATATTGCATTGTCGCAAGCAATACAAGAGGCTATTTTTCTTAAATTACATATACAAACAATTAAAACACTGGTAATAACTGAGCCAATAATTATTTACTGCGACAATCAGGCCAGTATTGCTTTGGCTAGAAATCCAATAATACATCAAAGATCAAAGCATATCGATATTAAATATCAATTTGTATGGGATTTGGTACAAAAGAAAACAGTACAAATTGAATATATTCAATCGGAAAATAACGTGTCGGATTTATTTACAAAGCCAATTACAAAATTGAAATTAGGCGCTTTCATTCCTGTCATATTTGGTACTGACCTATAAGGTCCTTATTAGTCCTGGGCAAGACGTAAAACTGCATCCATTAAGTCCCTCTTAGGTCCTTATTAGTCTTGGGTAGGACGTAAAACTGCATCCATTAGTTATTGTCTTAAGAAACGTCAGTTTTTGATATGAATGTGAGTCCTTAGTTTCGGGGTATAAATGTAAATAGTCCTACTTTTAGCCCAATCCTCCTTAAATGACCCTCAGTATCACTCTGACCCGGAGTGATAGTGACTGTTTTAATGGGTCCCAGCTATGGGTAAATTAACAATTTGTTTTCACTTTTTTTGTTGTGATCACAACCCAAATTTATAATATTGTTAATGTTTATTAACCTGAAGTGCTTAACTGTGGAAAATATGATATAACTAATTTCTGTGGATATTAATTTTCTTTAAAAAAAATTAATTATTTTATGAATGCTAACAAAAAAAAATTCTGAATACTAAAGTATTTGTTCCATATTAATATTGACTTTACTAATATTTTGAAAGAAGATGCCATAATATACCCAATCATGAGGGGGTGTTGCAGTTTTTTGTGTATATATGTACTAGTGAGCTAGCATAGATAAGTTGACTCATTTTATATTTTATCTCAATAGAAGGTTAACCAATCAGAAAACGAAAAATATTCAATCCGTCGTGTATAAAGGCGGCCATTTTGTTTACTCTCTCCAAATGTCCAGTGCCAAATTGTCAGGTGAAATAACAGAAGGAAGAACTACTGAACTACGCTCTGCTACTTCTTTGAAATATTCACTGCTAACTTCTGGATTCTATACTCAAAGACGACCGTCGTCATGGTCAGCAACATTCTCTTCTCAAGAGAAAAAAAAGAAAAAAAAGACATTGCCTCTCAGAGGAAGGCCTTCTTGGAATGTCTGCAGAGGATCAAAGGAATTTTCCTGGTGTCCCTGGTGTAATCACTCTGATTAGGAACACCGAGGGTAACCTTATGGTATGGGACCATCTCCTGGGCGCCAAAGATGCGTCTAGAGAGCTTAATTCTGTTCTGGGAGGGTCCCGGTTTTACTCCACCCCTCCTTAAATAGGGCATTAAAACGTTCCGCACAGACGTCGGTGACATTGTCTCAGAAGAACGAGTTACGTTCGATATCGACAGCAGGAATATGGGACAATGCATCGGGGTCTTGATCCCTGCAGATTTCAGTCTGTGTTTAAAGAAACTAATTTAAAAGATGTCTATTAATCTTGTTAGGTTGAATGTGAGTAGCTTGAGAGATAGGAGTAAGGCTTCCAGTCTTTGTGATCTTTTGTCCTTTGGCGTAGATGTAGATGCGATCCAGGAGGCACACTTTGTGACGTTGATGCACGTGTTCTGCCTAGCGACTTTGTTGTTTATTCAGCATACGGGGATCAGCTGGCCAGAAGGGCTTCCTTGTTAGTTAAACATTCCCTGGGTTCGAAGGTGGACCTTGTTCATGTCGATGCAGGAGGCCGGTTGCTCGTGGCCGATATTGTCGTGAACAGTATTTGGTTTTGTGTCGTTGCTTTTTTTGCGCCCAAGAACCGGGAGGGGTATCGACTTCTTCCTTCTTCCAGGGCACTGGAATGTCATCGTGGACCTCAATATAGGCAGGGGCGGGGAGCTAGTGGAAGGTCATTTGGTGAGGGTAGTTTGGTTGATCTGCTCAGCCAGTCTGGGGTCATCGATAGATACCGGGTCGATCAGCTGGGGCGAGAGATGTATACATCAGCTTTTAAGTGGCGGTCTCTCCGGGTAGCGAGTTACTTGGATGTTAATTAGAACGGTCGATCTGGATTAGCAAGATTGTCTAACATTTTACCGTTTAGACTATTTGGACGATAGACTCGCTTGTGCTCGGATGGTGTTAGGCGCTAGACCTAGAATGGCTGGTCACTGGAAGTTCAATCTGTCTTTAGTAGACAGGTGGGACTTCCGACAGCAGCTGACTAGATTATTACAGCGGAAATTATTGGGGCGGCTACTGGGAATAAGTGATGGGAGAGGCTTAAGGATAGCATTAGAGCTTTTACCACCGAATATAGCCAAGGACTCGTCTTAGACAGGTCTAAGATGGTGAAGACTCTAGGAGATTGATCCAGGCGGAGGGTGGGGGATTCCCTAGAGATAACACTAGCAAAACAGGTTCTGGAGCGTCAGACTTGCAAGCACTATCAGGGCCAGGTAATTATACAATATAACTAATGGAGCTGTGAATATGGGCGTAGAATTGCGCAAGGAAGAGTTCTGATCAATACATTCGCGTGGTCAATAATCTGGAGGTCGACCTAGGGCGCATATTAGGCGTTTCAGCGGCATTTCGAGTGCCGTTTTAGCAAGGAGTCTCGTCTCAGTGGTAAAGAGTTTAGCTGCTATTTGGCAGACTTTCCTAGACTTTCGCCGAATGAAGCGTCTAGCTGCGATGGTGAGATCACAGAGGGTGAAGCTCATTTCTCGTCGAAGAAGGTCAGCTATGGCAAGGCTCCCAGACGATGGTCTGCCCTACGAGTTGTACTTGAGGCTGTCGCACATCTTTCTACAGATTTTGACAGTGGTGTTAAACAACTAGCTCTAGAAAGGGGTCCATCCCTGATAGGATCTCCGGGGGTGTAATCACGATGTTGAAAAATGTCAAAGTTGTTGGACTGGAATTAGATGTTTATAGGCCCATAACTTTGCTAAACACAGGATTAAAGATTTTGGACAGGATCCTGACGGAGCGTTTGCAAACAGAACCGAGCAGACTTGTGCTGTGAGGGGACGAACGATTCCAAGCAATCTGCATCTGATGCGCACAAACATAGAAGACGACGAGGAAGCCGCGCTGATCAATTTAGATCAGTCCAAAGCATTCGATAGGGTCGACCATCAGTAACTGGAGACTGGTCTGTGGGCCGCTGGATACAAACCTTACTTCTGCAAGTGGACCAGCCTCCTGTATCGCTCCTCCAGTGCTATGGTACAGATGAACGGGAAGCAGTCGAGTGCTTTTGCGCTGTCTAGGTCGGTTCGCCAGGGTTGCTCGCTGTTGCCCTTACTTTACACTTTGGCGTTGGAGCCCCTCCATCGCCAGCTAAGTAACAGGGCATGAATTCTGACCCTACACGGAATCGCCGTCCCTGGAGGTAGAGCCAGGGTTTTCGGGTATACCGATTATGTGTCTATTTTCGTGTCGTGCCATAGCGACTTTGAAGTAGTAAAGAAGGCGCTTGATCGGTAAGAGAAATTAACTGGGGCCCATATTAATCGCGACAAGTCATCTAGCTTGCGGTTAGGCGCCTGGGAGGGGTCGCTCTTCCGAGGCCCTTTAGTTGTACAGACGGACCCGTCTGCTGAAGAAATGGTCCGAAGTACAGTCAAAGGTCGAAGCGGTGGTTTGGACTTGGCTTGTCCGTAAATGGTAAGGCAGAGGCGTGTTCCACATACGTCTTTCTGATTATAGATTGACTGTACTTTATCTCTGCAAGAATGGAAAGAAGGCGGTCAATCGTTTGTATGGCTTCCCTCTTGTGTTTGGCCTTTAGAGAGAGACTGTTGCCCAACGTCTCTGTCATGTTGAGGGGGTTGGTAATGCTGCACTTGTTGTGCCATCGACACGCTTCAAAAGTGTTGTTCCTACGCCTCGCGTTGACTGAAGATTCGATTTTGGAAGAGAGTGTTAGGGACACCTTCATTAGCATTACCATTAATGTGTCCGTTTCCGAGGCTGAGAGCCATCATAAGCCTCTGAAGCAATCGAAATTTCTGCGACGTTGTCGGGTGGCTTTAAGGGCTCTTCCACGACTCAGTGTCCTTTCACGGTCTCGTAGATTGTACCGTGATTTAGTGGAGGGGTCGCGACGGGCCGTATTTGTGGCCGGCTCGGCTTGTCGACATCAGAGTTACACTATTTGGGGGCTTGGGCGCCAGCGGCGAACTACCTCAGAAACCTGGAGTTTTCGCTAACTGATGGTTCATTCGTAACGTGCTATCTCTCTGTGCCGTAACCTTCATCAGTGGAACCTTGACTTAGAAGAAACCGCTTCACACGCCTTCTACCACTGTCCTCAAGTGCGCCCTTTCTGGGACTATGCCGGCGAGTTGACGGCTACTATTGCTCCTGATCCGATTGTACATATTGATTTCACGTACGCTTGTGACGACGTGTCGCTCCCGTTCTTCGTGTTGAAACGGATAGCGTTTGTTACGTTGCTAGCCGTGGCAAGAATGATGGTATGGACGACGCAAATGGAAGGAATCTTGCGATATGAGCGTTATTCTCATCAGCACATGTTTGTATTCTTTGGACATCATCTCTGGATGAAGATCAGATCTGATAGAAAAGGTTTGATATCGACATATTTCAAGGAAAGATGGGTATCTATGGCGAGTCTGGTTCGCATGAACGGGGCTAGCCTCGATTTTCTATTTTAAGTCCCCTTGAACACAATGGGTCGATTTCTTGTCGTCCCTCCTCTGGTTAATTTAGACTATTTTATGCTTTCCTAGTTAATGTGAATAAGTTTTGTTTCCGATCTGTTCGCCGTACTCTCTTTTGCTATGAGTCATGTCGAGATTCCCCCCAATATTGTTTTTTTATTGCTTTTTTTTTGTGAGATAGACTTTGTTTTTAATCCACTGTTTAATTGAGAATTAGAGTTTGTTTTTCACACAGACCAGAATATGGTCCTACTTTGTTTTAGTTTAAATATTTTCATTGTTCATTTTCTTTTTGAGTTTATTCCCTTCCCCATCATTGCATGCATCATGAACTTTTTATTTTTATAGGAAAAAAAGAAAATGTCAAAAAAAGATACATTATGAACTACACAAATTTTTACATCATGGTTTTTTTTGTAGGTCCCTTGAGAATCTGTGGTATTGTGGTAAATGTATGATTGGGAGGTGATGGACAAGTTCTTGTGGTGATTGAGAATATTATATTGAATGAATGGGCCGTGATTATGATTAACTATGACTAAGATAATGACGACCAGCCTTTCCCCACTTCCTCTTCGGACTTGTGCCACAATTTTGTAAATTTTACAAAATAAATATACATTCCAACTAAGATTCTTTAATCGGATTAGCTAGGATTAGGGTAGATAGTCTCAACCTGCAATCTCCACTTCGTCCTCGGTCTTTTGCCACAATTGTTATATTCATAACAATAAATAATAATTCCTTGTCATATTTAGCACTATACTGACAATTACATTACCTAATAATGTTGCTGTTAAAATATTCGAACATTCAATATATATGTCAATATTCAATATGCTATTCATCTGGGCGATTGTACACAATATTATACAAACAGTCTAAAGTAATATTCTTCTGAACAAAGATCCATTGAATCACATTCGTCTTTCTGTCAGGAAAATAATTATGGTTATCGTTCTTAAGGAAAGTTAACTTATATTTACTCTGATCATTATAATCTATAATAGTGCTCTTCGAAACTATCAGAATTATTTCCATCTGAATCTTAGATGATTTCAAAAAGAATACATACAATTATTCCAAATGTGGAGTATTTTGTTATTCAAAATAATTGGGTTCTGACCAATTAGACTTCAGTCCTGGGGATGACAACAAACTTCATCCGGCAGTAAGGTCTCTTATTGAGAGATTAGCGGTTTTGAAAAGCCTGGAACGATCCCTTTTGTTCCTAGGTCGACTCTAATCTGGTTCCAGATCTGGGCCAATAGTGAGCTTAAGATAAAAAAAAAATATGAAACTATAAAAATGCATTATTATAGTAAAAGTATCAGCAATATCATTTTTATATAAAGAAAATTACCAACAATACATATTTATAGTAAAATTACCAACAATAGAATTTTAAAGCAAAATTATTGTAGAATTACCAACAATAGATTTTATAGCAAAATAAACAATAATAGATTTTACCTGTAGTCGCTGCCGGCATACAATTTCATTCAAAATATATTTAATTGAAACGATATAATTTGTTCAAATATTTATATTATATAACCCATAGAGATTGATATGCCGCTAAAAAAATCAAGCAACAGCCAATTAGATTTGTTTATTTTTATCAAAATTCCTAATATCTTTTTCAATACCTGATGTCTGCAACTTGATTTGTGTAATGCTATCGTATAGTTTATTCTCAGATACACACAACTTGCTAGGATCTTATATTGTTTTGCGCATATGTAGCAACGTTGCCAAATTCTTACATTAGTGGTTACATTAACATTGTTTTGGAATTTCAACGTGTGTCATCTTTGATAATGCTTGATTCCTGCGTTAATTAGGCACAGGTCACCTCAGCAATTAAACGTTCTGTGAAATTCTATGCCAACATTCTCGGTGATATTATCATCGTGGCAAACATCTCTCACGAGATTTTCGGGTCAAGTGCAAATCTCTTTAACGCTTCACTTTCCAATATGAACTAACCTCCTACACCATACTAATAAATCTATTGACAGATTTTTCAAGACAATTATCATGATATTGGTCTCTTAATGTGTCTTCCTGATTCAATCTTTATACCTCAGCTTTAATTCTACACACACAAACACACACACAGACACACACACAGACACACACACACACACTCTCTCACACACACACACACACACATATATATATATTTGTAAGTATTAATAGAAGTAGCATTTTAGCTTAGAAAGAATCAATTAATGATTAAATTAATTATACCAAACAAAGGATGAAAATGAATCATTATTAAATCCAGAGTGTGTCTCCAAAATTTTGTCTATGATATATATATATATATATATATATATATATATATATATATATATATATATATATATATGTGTGTGTGTGTGTGTATAAATATAAATAAATATAAGTATGTATAATTATTTATATATTATATGCGGTACTTATTAGAAAGCGCTCAATATCAGAGATAGAGCTAATATATTTGGTTGATAGATGTGAGTTTTGAACCTGGGTTTCACGCTTTAGCGATCGTCAGACAAACTGATTAATGTTTTAAAAAATTTGGGTTTATGTAGATTGCGTGTATTGGTGTTATTGTGGAAGTGGTGGGGGAAATTTCGTCGTTTTGTCATTCATCGTACTAACGCAAACATCGATGTATGCAGACACATAAACATACTTGGTCGTCCGTCGAAACTCATACATATATAAATATATGTGGGCAGTTTCGGCTATGACACATGTATGTATACGGGTGGTGTTATATCTATACATACGCATTTGTATGTTGAAATGTTGAAATTTAAACATTCGAAGTGTGGCGGAAATGTCTCGTTACTGTATACATGTCATATTAAGTGTTTTCGCGCTGAAAAATATTTCCTCGCATGTATGTATATGCGTGTGGTGGGATTTGTGTAAAATTATGATAGGTAAAAATTATTATTATTTATATTTATTTTTAAATTTTTGAAAAAAAAAATTGGGGTTTATATGTTATATTTAAAGCTGGTTATTTGTTTGTTTTTGGTGACTGTGTATATGTAACAGGTAGAAATTTGTAATCCTTATTGGATAATTTATATGGTGATGTTTAGTTTAATATTCAATGTGCTGGGTGAGAGGGTAGTTCAATTTAATAACGGGTCTATATGATATGATGTGATAGTAATATTTCAAGGGATTGGAGACAATGATAGCTAATAGTTGTTGTAAATTGGTAGAAATTGTAAATTGGTAGAAATGATTAGTAACGGTGGTGGGAGAATGATAAAACCATGAATGTAGTTATAGTGGTGGTAGCTTGAACTAAAAAGTGGTTGTTGGTATTTTATTTTATTTTTGTTTTATTTTGTTATATGTATTAATTTATTTTGGTATAAATCCTGATAATAGGTATTCTGTGTAAAATTATGGTAGTTGGAGATTGCTATAATATTTAATATTTTAATTACAAAATTATTATTGTTATATATATTAAAGCTGCCTGGTAATAGGTGTTTATTCTCATGGTTACATATGGAAATTATATCTGATCATATTGTTTTAAGGTATTAAATATGCTGGGGGAGTAATAAAGATTGTCGTGGATTTATATGTTAATAGTGGGTGTGATGTGTAAGTGATGGTACTGTGTGTTGGTGGTAATGATAATATTGTTAGTTAAAAGGTATTGTAGTAAAAGTGATTACTAATGGTGGTGTAATTATAATAATGATAGATGCAATTATTTTGATGGTATCTTGAAATTAAATTGTGATTGTTGGTGGTTTGTCTGTTTTATCCGTTTGGTATGAATTCGGATAATAGGTACTTGTTCTCATGCCTACATTTGGAGATTATCTCTGATTTTTTGTTTAGTAAGTTCTTTTGCGGTTTGTTTGATATTATTGCTACTTTTTCGTGTAGGCAAAGTAGGCATTTTTTCGTAATGTTGTTGTAGGCAGAGGCTTTTTTCAATATTTCCCAACTTATTGTTGGTGTGATGTTTTTGTCTTTTTGCTGCCATATGTATGTAGAAAGTGTTGTGCTGTTCGAATATTTCCTGTTGTTGAATGAAAGGTTGTGATTGTTATTCCTCATCTTGAATGGACCTTCGGTGGCACCGATGTAGTGCATAGTGTTGTTGTTTGTACTTACCTTGGTCATGTATATAGTGTTCGTAAGTTGGCAATTTCCCTGGAGTGGACATGTTGTTCTGTTTCTGCAGTTGCATATTGGATCCTTGGTTACATTTTTGTAGGTTGCCATTTTTTTGTTGTGGCTTTTGACTATTTCTGTTATATTTTTTGTACAGCTGTATCTGATCTTTACGTTATTTTTGTTAAATATTTTTGATAATTTGTTTTCTTCAGTGAAGTGTTTTTCTATTAAGTTTAGGAATATTTTGCCTATGTTCGTTTTAACAGTTTTGTTATATGGTGGATTAAACCAGATAATGTTTCTCTTTCTGTTTCTACGTTTTGGCTGTGGAGGTATATATTGTAGTTGTTGTGTGTAACCACTTGCTTTTAGTGCTTCGTTGTATGGTGCTTTTTTGCTATTGAAAATGTGTATGTTAAATGAGTTCTCAGATAGTCTGCGGCTGATTGATTTTGGTATTTGTTTGATGATAGAAGGTGGATGGTTGGAGGATGTGTGTACGTAAGTTGGGGTGTCATTTTCTTTTTTGTATGGTTCATATGTGTTGTTGATCAGGTTAAGAGTGACGTCAAGGAAGTTTACTATTGTTGTGCCTGTATTTATCTCTATTTTGAATCCAATGTTTTTTAGGGCGTTCACTATTTTCTTCCTGAATTTGTCTACTTTGGGGCCATTGGATTCCCTTATTAAGATAAGACCGTCATCTCTGTATAATCCTGTGTCCTTTCTCTCCAGGATTCTGACCAGGTATGATAGGATGAGTATGCCTACTAATGCTCCATCGTAGCTACCCATTGTTACGTCAAACAGGCTGTGGTTTTGTTTTTTTGTCCATGGTTTATTGTTGTGGAACAGCAGGGATTTGCGGCAATGCTTGATTATTTTTATATCACCGTCCGTGAGTTTTACATTTAGCTGTGCCAGTTGTATGGCTTCATTTAATATGCTTTCTGTAACGGATGGTTAAAAATCCACAATGTCAAATTGGATGAAAGTACAGTCCATTGTACATTACAAAAGTCTACACAACCCTTGGAAACTGGATGTATTTTGTTTATTTTGATAGGAACAATTAATATTTTAAACTCCATTAACTTGTTTTAATAAGCAGATCTATCACACTTATATTTAATACACAAAATACATTTGAAAAATTTAAAACTGATTCTTAAACAAAGATAATTTTGTATGATGTCTTTGCAAAAGTCTACACCTCCTTTTGAATGTCTTCAACTATTACTTTGTGGATGATCCTGCTGCGTAAATTACCGCCTGCACACGCCTCAAGTAAACTTGCACAAGCTTTGCTGCACTGGTCTGCTGACAGTTTTTTGCCATTCTTCATGGTAGAATTCTCGAGCTGTGTCTGATTGGATGGGAAACGTCGGTGCACAGCTAGGTTTAGATCTCGCCATAGATTTTCTATAGGATTGAGGTCTGGAGACTAGCTGGGCCACTCCAAAACTGTGATTTTCTTGCTAGCAAACCATACTTTAGTGCTTTTTGACATATGCTTGGGTTCGTTAACTTGTTGAAACTTGAAATTGCGATCCAAGCGCAGAGCTCTAGCAGATTTCAGCAGGTTTACCTCTAATATTTCTTGGTACTTGACACTGTCCATGACCCCTTGGCTGGCTACCAACTCTCTAGGCACTGCAGCTGAAAAACAGCCCCAAAGCATGATCGAGCCACCGCCATACAGTGGGGACGGGGTAATAAGGTTGGCCTTTTTTCCGCCAAACTTATCGTTTCGTATTTTTTTTCCAAGTAACTCGCTACATAATCATGGCAAAGTTAGCCTAGCTTGCTTGTGTATAGGCTTCAGAAGGGGCTTTTTCCTAGCTACCCTCCCTTGCAGGTCAGGTTGGTGCAATATTCCTGAAATTATAGATGCATGGACATCTGTCCTAGTACTGGCAACTGAAGCTTTCAACTGGTCCAGTGTTGCACTAGGGTTGGAGGTTGCTTCCCGGACCAGTTTTGATTTTGCTCTTCTGGTAAGTTGTCTCGGTCTCCCAGATCTTGTTTGGATAGCAGCAGTGGTTTTGTGCACTTCTTAACTACAGTTTTACCAGTGCTTAGAGGCAATTCTAAAGTCTTTGCAATATTTTTATAGCCATTATTTTCATTATACTTTTGAATGACAAGGTTTTTACGTTCCTGAGACAGGGGCTTGCCCATTTTCTTTCCCAAGTTGGACACCTTGTATTTACAGTCAGAGTCCAAAGACCAACATACCAAGAAACCATGTGGTGGATGATTTTGTAGGCAGTTAAATCACCTTATATAGCAAAATAATAGACTGGCCAAGTTTGTTTGTTATGGTAGAATGCACATGTCACTTTTGATTGCTCTGGATTGTATACATCAATGATAAACTACGTGATAACACAGTAGAATATCTGGGGGGTGCAGACATTTGCAAAGACATTTTTCCAAGTTATATGATTTTAACAATCAGTGTGAAAGTTTTAAAATGTAATTTTTATATCAACAAAAAGTGTGATGGATCTGCTTATTATTTAACAATCATTGGAATTGAAAAAAATGTGTTGTTCCTGTTAAATTATACAAAATATATAAATTTTCAAAGGGGTGTAGAATTTTGCAAGCCACTGTATATATATATATATATATATATATATATATATATATATATATGAGTTCACATTTCAAATAACAATTTCTAAGAATTTGTTAACAGAAAATCAAACTTTGATCGAAGAAAGTGTGGCAAAGTTTTGATGAAGCTTCAGTCATTTATGTACGATGCGTAATACACGCGTAGGCGATCATGTATCTTTCGGCACATGACTGACGAGGCGGATTTTACCGGCAGTAGATTGCCATTTCTTTCTGCGGCAGACCAGTTGCCATCCAAGGCTATAGAACCAGGTCTATTCTGCTATTTACCCATAGCTGGGGGGGGGGAGAAGAGGATTCATACATTTCCCAAGTATATTAGCACATAAGTGAATCTAATGGATTCAACTGGAATTCGAACTCGGCTCTCCGATTCTTCCATTCGAGCCGCTATCCATTACCGTGCCGACAAAACTTACGTTCAGTAAAAAGACGAAAGAGAAGCCTAGTTCCTCAGGTCGAGATAACATATTATTCGTTTTAAACCAAAATTCTTAAACAAATTAAATTCCACAGTTATACATATAAAAAGAACATTCTCTTTCGTTTACAAAAAACAACAAAAATGTGAGCAAAAGATTTCTTTCGTGATTGTTTATTTCGTATCAATAAGTTGAATAATTGTTGCATTTGAACAGAAATTGTTTCCCTCGCCAAAATTGCGACATTAATTAACTAATCAATTCCAAATTGCAGATATTTTAGTACAACTCCATTACAATATTTTGCATTGTCTCTGATGCAATAATTTATGCTCATTTAAATATAACTATATCAATATTACGATGAATCAGATCGACAGCTATTAAGGCAATGGAGCCATCTAGTGAAGTGGATAGCTAAAAGTTTTAAATATATTTCGTTTGAGAATTGTAGATTCCCAAATACACTTGTATTCAGTGAACAAAACATATTTTAGAAGATTTTATTTCATTTGTTTCGCATCTATGTATATATCTATGTGTGTATGTATGCATTCATATACAAGGAGAGTCTGAAACAATAATCGGGATAGTGTCACAAACAATTTATTTCAATTCCAAACAACAAATTACACGGTCTTCTGTTCAAATATCCCCGTTAATTCTAATGCACTTTTCCATCCTTCTCTGCCACACTTCTATGCACTATTCGTCGGATTCTCATTGGATGTCTCTCATCTCCGTTGTTACTCTCCTCTTCATGGCTTCCACGTCCCTTAGTAGTTCCTTTGATATTGGGGTAAAGAAAAAATTCAAACGGAGCAAGATCAGGTGAATAGGGAAGTTGTTCCAGTACGGCGATGTTCTTCGCGGTCAGGAACTGCCGGATGCTCAGGGCGTTGTGAGCAGGAGCATTGTCTTGGTGAAGCAGCCATGATTTGTCCTGCAACAACTCTCGTCACTTCTTGAGCACTGAGGGAAACAATCACTAATGTTACAGTTATATACTCCAAAGTTATCCTGCTAGATGATAACACGATCCGCTTATCTATCTTTTGCCCTTGTGTCGCATGGCACAGCAAGTCCTGTTACTTTTCAGGCATAGTATACCATTAAGTAGGCCTTCGACTCAAGTAACGACTTTTAGATAAAAAAAATATGACACCAACATCCATGGTAGCATATCGGAAATAGGGAAAAGATGAGAAGACTTTTCGGATCAGCTCAACAGGGCTAACCATGCGGACCAATCTACACTTAACCACCTTCAGCAAAGACCACTTCATTGAATCTATGGATGGTTCTTCTGCCTTGAAGGAAGTAAATATATCCTTAAGCAAGTTGAACAAAGGTGAAGACTGCCAGAAATGATGACATCTTTGCTGTCATCCATAGTGGTGATAGTGTGTATAGAATCATTCTGAACATCTAGAATGATGCCAGATTTCCAAAGACTGAATAGATGCGATTATCATAAAAGGGTAAATGTATAAGAGAGCTTTATGGGTCTTATCATGGGATGAATTCATGTAGCTCATCAGAAGAGTTGTCATAGAATAACGATAGAGTACCGTGACGATTGTGACGTTTCGTCTGTGTAGAAGGTGTTGTACGGAAGAAAGTAATTCATTACCCACATGGTCGCATAGACACTTTTGAATACCATCAAGACAGGTAAGTCAAATTCAGGTAAGACTGCAATACTCCGTTTCCGGTCTGATCTGGATGTTGTATATATAGAGCGTAGAAAAAGAGCCAGTTGCTTACTGGGGTGGTACAATAAACTGACTATTACCTCAGCACATTTGATTCTTAATAGCGGTTCATGAGAAGGCATTACCTTGAGAGAATCCCCAGCCATCATGATAGGTGATTGTTCATGGTTTGATTGGTGATGATAGCACATTACTAGTTTGATTTTGGATACATTTAATTTCACAAAGCAATTCTTTACCCCTTGAGTCACCAAGGCTTAGGGTTCTGTACCGTTAAGGCTTAGACTTTGTGAAGAGAATCCACCAAGATCGAATCTTGTTATCCACTGGATATCCCATACATCAGGCACTGTGATTCTCGAAAATCCAAGCAATCAGCATACAATTGTACATTCAACGTTGAAAGACTTCGATGGGCCGGATATGATGTTCATCTTGAAGAAAGCATAATACAGAAAGAAATATCCTACAGTGAGTTGCTCTACGGCACTCGACCTCAGCATAAATTAAGGAAGCGCCTCAATGACTGTTTTAAAGAGTTACTTGCAGACTGTGATCCTTAGTAATAGAAATGTGATAACGTACAATTTATGTAGGCGCGAAGATTTTCCAAGAACATTCAACGAGATGGGCAAATGCCAACTGTGCAGCTAGGAAAGGGGAAATCACTGATCCATCAATACAGTAGTTTACATGTGAGCAATGTGAATGCCTCTCCAAAGCAGGTTTCGTTAGCCACGAGAAGAGTAATACTGACAGAATTTTCAAACATTAAGGCGAGTTCGGAAGATGGAAATAGCTTTGTCGGAAAATATACTGTAACTACCCTGATCTCTGTTACAACAACGAGAGAGCAGAAAAGATGTTACAAAACAAACAAGGTTCTGTAGAGGACAAATTAATTTGCCGCATCTAAAATAAGAATTGCAAATCATTTGCTGGCTTTGAGAATCATTGTCGTTCTCAGGAGTACTAAATATAATGATCAAACATGCCAACAATGCCTATACACTTTAAAGAATCCGATAGCCATCATGGATGTATTAAAGAATGTACATATTTATGTATGTATGGATTAAATATCTATCTATCTATCGATATATATATATATATATATATATATATATATATATATATATATATATATATATATATATATATATATATATAAATAACAATTTCTAAGAATTTGTTAACAGAAAATCAAACTTTGATCAAAGAAAGTGTGGCAAAGTTTTGATGAAGCTTCAGTCATTTATGTACGATGCGTAATACACGCGTAGGCGATCATGTATCTTTCGGTACATGACTGACGAGGCGGATTTTACCTGTCTGTTCATATGTATCTATTTATGACGGCTTGTTCATATCTATCTATCTATCTATCTATCTATCTATCTATCTATCTATCTATCTATCTATCTATGTGTATATCAGTGTGTTTCTATCTATCTGTCACTGTATGTGTGTGTGTATGTCAATGTGTTTCTATCTATCTATCTATCTATCTATCTATCTATCTATCTATCTATCTATCTATCGGAAAATTCTATGTATTTGTATATGCATACATTGACAATCCCCTATATGTATATTTACTTTAGTCATCAATATACGGCATACATCTATGAATATATATAAAGAAAACACACACACACATATATATATATATATATATATATATATATATATATATATATATATATATATATATATATATATATAATTGGTAGTAGGCTATTTCCTTTCAAGTAAAAACATAAAGAATAATCTCCCCTGAACGCAATTCCTGTTCCTGTTCGTCTGACTTGAATATGTAAGAGATTCCATTATGAGTTAGGGATAAATGTCACTTTGTGCTGTCAAATGAATCTTCTTTTTCAGTTTCAAAGAGTCTGCAGACAAAAATGCAGGTAATTTGAGTAGTCCCAGTATACCACAGAGCTCGTGTATATATATATATATATATATATATATATATATATATATATATATATATATATATATATATATATATATATATATATATATATAGGTAGCATATTTTATTCAAGCATGATTTGTTAAATAATTTAGGCATATAATGTCTATTTATTTTGTTTTAATCCTTTCAAGTCCACGAATTAATTCTTGATTTCTCGATGGCTGTAGAAAATTGAGTAAGAAAAATTCAAAAATTTTCTTTGAAGCAATTTTTATTTTCCCAAGTCCTCCTGTTCTCATCTTAAGTGGTTGAATATCTGTGGATCTGTTACGCATTAACACCGTATATTCAAAATATTGTTTTATCTCTATTCAAGGAAGATAACTAATGTAATTTTTTAAAAAGTTTTTTTTTACTTATAACATTTTAACTTATAACACTTTGCTGCTACAAACATTTATAACTTTGTTTCTATATTTGTAGCTGAAATTATTTTTGGCCACAATTCGCATATATAAAAAAGCTTCCAGAATTTTAAGATTTTGCATATTATTATCTTGATAGCGTGCGCGCGCGCACACACACACACACACACACATATATATATATATATATATATATATATATATATTGTAAAATAAGTTTTTTTTAATGTTGTTATGTTACTTTCCTTGTTGACTATCAGCTCATGTAATTTTATAATTCTCCAATTGGTAGCAAACCCTCTTTTATACAAGTTTCGTTAAAATCTTGTTCAGTCGTTTATAACGAAACTTGTATAAAAGAGGAAATGCTGCCCAAATGCAGAATTATTAAATTACATGACCTGGCAGCCAACAAGGAAAATTACACTATAATATTCAGAAAAAAAAAACTTTGTTTTTTTCAGATAAAAACTTCACCGCAGTAACATGTCTGTCCTTTTTAACAAAACTTGTATAAAAGAAGGATTATTGCCGAAACACATAGTTATATGTGTGTGTGTGTGTGCGTGTGTGTCTGTGTGAGTGTAAATAAAGATAAATAGAAAATGTTTCTTTACCATCTTGTTTCGTCCATTAATACACTTCATCAAAGCAAATGACATTCATTTAGAAGAATATTAATGAGAATTCTTAAATTTAAAAAAACTTCAAAACTTGACGATATTTTTTACTTTTGTTTTGTTTTGTTTTTTCACTAATGTTTTCTTACATATTCTCTTGAATTATAATGGAAATCATTCATTCATGGCTAAAAAGCTTCCTTTTGACACTTTTCCGCTTCCAATGTTCGATGTTCTTTTGATCATTTCAGTGTTCTAATCCAATTTTTGTTTTTGTGGATGATGATTTTTATTTGCTACTATACACCCGTTCAACTTGTTATTTCTTAATACTCTGCGTATAAAATGAAAGTTGGCTGTTAAAACTGGAACTCATTTCTCTGTGAATTTTGAAATGCCTACCAAGACTATCAAAAACTTTCTTTCATCTCTCTTGTTTTGTGGTCTTCAGAAGCAAACGTCTTTTTGGTGGTCTGGGCCGCCACTTCGCCCGCTGTTGTAGGCATCAAACGGTCCCTTTCTTCACATTGTACAGATGGTGGGAATTGAACTTGAGGTATGACCAAGTGAAGATTGGCTTGTGATGTTTTGAACGCGTTCTCTCTGCAAATTATTATATCCACGAAGGCTAGCCAATTATTATTTTCTTCTATTGTGAACTGGATCGACAGTCTCAGCAGTATTTGTACAGGCTTCACGAGGCGGCCAGTAATGTAATGAAATAAATCCTAACGTTGAAGATAATAAATAAATAATAATAACAATATTATTATTAATAATAATAATAATAATACACACACAACAATCAAAGGTAATCGCCCAGACATCGTTATTAGAGGCCTGAAAAAAAAACATGCATCCTTATTGTCGTGACAGTCCCTGCAGACACCAATTATATTTGAAGATCTTCAAAAATCTATCAAAATACAAGGACTTTGAAATCGAAATCTCAAAAATGTGGCGCTTGAGGGCATTTACAATTCCATTTGTAGTCGGAGTCTTCAGATGGATTGGAAACGATTCCAATAGACTCATTGATGTGGTTCCTGGTACCCCATGCCTTAAATAAATATAAAACATCCTTCTCACGTGTACAGCCCACACCTTTTGAAGGGCTTTATCTATATAAAATATATGTATTATTTTTGCCCAGTGGAAAATGCCATGATACAATTTCTGACCTTAGGTCCCTGGACAGGACTCGGAACGAAATGAGTACACAACAGAAATCAAATCAAATAATAATAATAATAATAATAATAATAATAATAATATACCTGTAAACTACAGAAGAATGGATGCTGACCTGCTTCAAAGAACATGAAAAAGTAAGAAACATTATTCAGTAATAAAGGAATCCAAAAAGTTCAAAATGGATTTTCAAATGAGATAAGAAATGCAAGTAATGCATAATACAACGACTGTAGCTACAAAATACTTAAAAAAGAAAACAAAGACAAATGTAAGTAGCTAGATATAGAAACGATGGCAGGATAAACAGCTGGCCGTACGAAACAAGCTGATGTAGCTAAACTCCGTACCCCTCAATGGCTACGTAGTGCAGTGTTAAAAGATGAAACCGAAGTTTTATTCTTGCTGCACAGGACCAACTTTTCCTAATTAGAAAGTAACAAGTAGACAAAGTGAAACATTCTGTTAGCCCAAAATGTAGATTTGGTGATAAATATCCAGAAATACTTTAGTTTGCTTCAGGTTTCGAGGTATTGGCATCCACTGAATATAAAAATCGGCATGGCAGAGTGGGCCAATACCTGCACTGGAAAATCTGCAACATTTATAGAAAGGGAACTCCAAGAACTTGGCATGAACATCATCACCCAGGCCCGTTTATAGAGATAGGTCCTGTGACAATTTTAAAGGACTTTACAATACACCAAGATAGAAAAAAAATCAAAGCTAATAGCCCATATACCGTGATTAGAAACCGTAAAGACAAAATGTGCCATCTTATTGAAAAGCCAGTCCCTGCAGACGGCAATGTATTTGAAGATCTTCAAAAGCTATCAAAATAAAAGAACCTTTAAGTCGAAATTTAAAAAAAAATATGGCACATGAGGACATCAACATTTCAAGTTGTATCTGGAGTCCTCGGATTGATTAGAAAAAATTCCAGCAGACGCATTGAACAGATTCCTGGTAGTCCAGGCCTTAAATAAATACAAAAAATTCGTCTCACAAGTAGGAGCCACACGTTACGAAAAGTTTTATCTATGTAGAGTATATGTGACTTAAATTTTTTTTTTAAACTGCTCAGTGGAAAATGTCATGATACCATTTCTGACCTTAGGTCTCTGGTCGGGACCCGGAAAGAAATGAGTAGACACCAGAAATCAAACGAAATAATAATAATAATAATAATAATAATAATAATAATAATAATAATAATTTTCTAATTTGACATTTAAACGTATTTTCAGGTTTTATTTCCCGTGTCCCTTCAGGGCGTAATTGATCATAGATCTTCACAATTGCCGGCACAAACGTAGCTTTTAATAAATGTCTTTTTGTTATTTCTCCTAAACTATGATTCACCATCTATTTAGTCAAGCTCTTTTATGTGATATTTTCTTCTCCCCCTCTTGCCTTCGATCTGTCCTTTGTGTATCAGACTTTCCAAACTTCCTTTCTCCATTATGTGCCTTAGAAATTTCAACTGTCAACTTTCCTGAGTATGATTTTCTTTTTTATTTCCATTTTCTCTAAAACTTCGTAGTTGCTCACATGTTCAGTCCATATTATCGTCAGCATCCTTCTTCTGTAGAACCACATTTCTATTGCTTCAAATGTATTCTTCATCTCTGAGGAGATTGACCAGCATTCAAAATAATAATAATAATAATAATAATAATAATAATAATAATAATAATAATAATATGAAGAAGAAGAAGAACAACAATAACCTAGAAACATCCTGATGGATGATAACACTTTCATTTCGAGACCTTTTAAATGGAGTTGATTATGCGTCCAGAAGTTATTCTTAACTGGGCTCCACCTGCAATTTTATGTAATGTTTTATCCAAACCTGTCACACATATGCACGTACTTAGTCAAACCATTTCAGGATGATTTTGATGATTGCTATATTTGGCTTTGTATATGTTTACCCCGACCTTTACTTTGCTCTCACATTCAGTAATACGTAATCAATGCTTGAATTTGGACCTAACCTAAGACAACTTCTCCTCTTTATAACCACTCCTAACTGATATTAAATCACACATATCCTTATTTAGCCTCTGTATATATATATATATATATATATATATATATATATATATATATATATATATATATATATATAAAACACGTTCGTATTGGAATAATTTCTTTGATAAATTTTCACTGTCTGCAATATATTTATTGAGTGTATTTTGGCATTCAATCTGTATGCTGTGATTTTCAAAACCTCAGAACGGAGGGATTAAAATAGAACTGAAAATAATGCGAACGTTCTTCTTCTATGTGGTGTGTTACAGCAGGGTCGCTACAACATCTTATCCCATTGTAGTCTCTCCCTTTCTTTGAATTAGTAACGAATGTCATGTAACGGCCGCTGTGTGACGTCAGATGATAGAATGAAGAAGGCCAGTTTGGATGTATAACATGAAGAAGAAGGACGTCTCTAGCTGACAGTTATAGATCCTAAAGAAAAAAACCACATAGCCTCAATCGTTTCAGAGAGAAACCGCTGTAACTCTAGTTTTTCCCTTCGAGAAACATTATTTTACACACTAAACGTAATTGCATATTTCATATAATATCTCTGTCTGGAATATATATCTATATATAATTTTGTGTATGACGTAGAATGTTTTCATTTCTTTTCTCTTCATCCATTCTACAGTGTTATTATATCACGGATGCAATAATGCCCATAATGGGGGTGGTGTAAATTGGAGAATAAACTTTTCTTCTATAGCCTTCTCCCATTATACCCTGTAGTTGTTGGCAATGTCTCTATTTTAAAACTCCGAACACCCATTTTTCTACCATCTAATTATTTTCTACTATCTAATTTTTTTAACCATTTAATTATACAAGTTTCTTTGGGAGGTTATTTTCTGTCTCTCTTTATTCCTTTTCTCCTGTGAGTTTCAAATTTTTAAACATTCTTTCTTCATTATACTCGTAATAATTTTTCTTTTTTGTTTCCATTTTCCGTAAAGCCACCTTGATGTGCACATGCTCCGTCAATGGTATTCCCAGCATCCTTCTGCAGAATCACATCTCTCTTGCCTCACGTCTCTTCATCTTTGTAAAATTGTTCAGGATTTAATGGTATATACTTGAGCATTGATGATATACACTATTGCAGTTATACGTAGTAAGTAAATGCCTTATGTCATTTTGAGGAATCATGTGACTTAAATTTACGATGATTAAATGGGCCTCGAGCGAGTGAATCATGTAAGCTTTAGTGAGAATCATCAACCTTCAAAAAATTGTGGACTGGTGTTAAAGTACCAGATAAAAGAAATCACATCACTTGAGGACTTTTAACAGGTCCATGAATTAAATCAAGAGATTCAAGAGAGGATATAGGATTTACGTTGTGGTGTAAAGTATAGCGCATGGGAATAAAAAAAAATGAGAGAGCCAAGCTCAAAATCCAGTCGAGTTCATTATATTCACTTACGCGCAAATAACCCTGGGAAAGGTATGAATCGATCTCCTCTCCTCCAGCTATGGGTTGAATAGTAAGACAAACCGAGTCCTGAAGACTTGGTTAGTATCCAGTCTACTGCAGAAAGAAATGGCAATCTTCTGTGGGAAAATCTTCTGCCTAGTGTTAAGTTAACCCGATATTTGTACCCTCACCGCAAATTTTATAAGTATATTTTAAGTACACTGTGTACGTGTGACGAGGCATTGTAATATTAATAAGTTTTTATTTCTTGGAAAAGCAGATTGTGAGATATATTTTTGTTTTTTGTTTGTGGCCCGAAGGAGTAGATGTCACCCAACAGCAAATTTCGCTGTTTGTGGCCTGAAATAGTAGATGTCACCAAACCCAAATTTCGCTGTTTGTGGCCCAACGGAGTAGATGTCACCCAACACAAAATTTCACTGTTTGTAGCCTGAAGGAGTAGATGTCACCCAACACAAAATTTCACTTTTTGTGGCCCGAAGGAGTAGATGCCACCCAACACCAAATTTCACTGTTTGGGGCCCGAAGGAGTAGATGTAACCAAACACCAAATTTCACTGTTTGTGGCCCGAAGGAGTAGATGTCAACCAACAGCAAATTTCACTGTTTGCAGTCCGTAATAGTGGATGTCACCCAACACTAAATTTCTCTGCTTGCAGTCCGAAGGAGTAGATGTCACCCACACCAAATTTCCCTGTTTGTGGCCCGAAGGAGTAGATGTCACCAAACACAAATTTCGCTGTTTGTGGCCCGAAGTAGTAGATGTCACCCAACACCAAATTTCACTGTTTGTGGCCCGAAGTAGTAGATGTCACCAAACCCAAATTTCCCTGTTTGTGGCCGGAAGGAATAGATGTCACCCAACAAAAAATTTCACTGTTTGTGGCCTGAAGGAATAGATGTCACCAAACAAAAATTTCGCTGTTGTGGCCCGTAGTAGTAGATGTCACCCAACACCAAATTTCGCTGTTTGTTGCCCGAAGGAGTAGATGTCACCCAACACCAAATTTCGCTGTTTGTGTCCCGAAGTAGTAGATGTCACCAAACCCAAATTTCGCTGTATGTGGCCCGAAGGAGTAGATGTCACCCAACACAAATTTTACTGTTTGTGGCCCGAAGGAGTAAATGTCACCCAACACCAAATTTCGCTGTTTGTGGGCCGAAGTAGTAGATGTCACCAAACCCAAATTTCGCTGTTTGTGGCCCGAAGGGTTAGATGTCACCCAACATCAAATTTCACTGTTTGTGGCCCGAAGTAGTAGATGTCACCAAACACCAAATTTCACTGTTTGTGGCCCGAAGAAGTAGATGTCACCAAACCCAAATTTTGATGTTTGCAGCCCGAAGTAGTAGATGTCACCAAACACCAAATTTCACTGTTTGTGGCCCGAAGGAGTAGATGTCACCAAACCCAAATTTCGCTGTTTGCTGCCCGGAGAATTAAGAACGTCATCACCCATGTCGGATACGCTTTTATAATATTGCAACATTCATAATCCCTCCCTTTTATGTTCAGAAAAAGAAGAAAACAAAAAAAGAGTGTATGAACATCTTTTCTCGTTACCCTGTATTATTGGGGAAATCCTGATTGACGTCAATCATCATCTACTGTGAGTGTTACATGTTTTTTATATATATCTTATTGTCTGCTTGCTCTATATTCCTATGATATTCGTCACCGTAATATTTGTCTAACTGATTAATCATCTTTCCATCACTTGTGTTAATAGGTTTTGTTTATTTCTTTCTTATCTTACTTTTGCATCTGGTATATTTGCAAATAAACTATTTTTTTTTAATAAATTCTCGTATTGTCTCCTGTCATTTTGTGTCCGCGCATTTTATATTTGTCTGGATTTGGAGAATTACCTTCCCCCTGTTCTCTTCCGTTATTTTTATATTGAACCTTGCGATCTCTTTTTTATGTTTTTTTTATTTTCTCGTTATGTTCCGGCTATCGTAGTCCTAACGAAAACCCTTGCTTAAAACTAGACAGTCATGAATTAAGATATAATCGCCCAAGCGTGTATCGCGTATGAGATTTAACTGAGTGATGAGAGTGAATAATGTCATAATGAACATGTTGTATTCCACACCACTTCGAACAAAAGGTTAGGAAGGAAACTACTGCTCGGTAACTGAATAGCGAATATTTCCTAAAAAGAAACGGCTACTATTACCACAGAAACGAACAAGAGACAGACGGTTAGAAATTATTATTATTTTTAGAATTGACGGCTAGACAAAGACCAAACTATACAGATAAATGTCTCGTTTACCACAGCGTACGAGTATATAGTGTTGAAATACCAGTTCTTATAAGATCAACGAAATTAGACAATATCGAGGCCTGTCAGCTAGAGAATAATTAAGAGGTCTTTTATCAGTAGCTCATTATGATCTCAAAGAAAATATTCGAATATAAAATATATTTTGGCTTTAAATAACATGCAAATAGTTTAATCAGCCCGTTATATTTGAGGCGTGATACACGTGTAGGCGATGATGTATCTTTCCATACATGACTGACGAGGCAGATATCTTTCTTTCTGCGGCTGACTAATTGCCATCCAAGGTTATAGAAACCGGGGAGAAGAAGAAGAGGATTCGTACCTTTCCCAAAGCGTATTAGCACGTAAGTGAATGTAATGAATACAAATCGAATTCAAACACAGCTCTCCGATTCCTCAATCAGCGTTGTTATCGATTATTCTACCGACCGTCCTCTAATAGGTTTCCAAAGGGTATTAGCACGTAAGGGAATGTAATGGATTCGACTGGATTTCGAACTCGGCATCCCGATTCGTCAATCCGCGCCGCTATCCATTACTCCACCGTGCGACCTCTCATAGCTTTTCCAGTGGCATTAGCACGCGAGAGAATATAATTTGATTCGACTGGAATTTGAACTCCGCTTTCCGATTCCTCAATCAGCGCCGCTATGTGTTACTCTACCGTGTGTCCTCTCATAGCTTTCCCAGTGTTATTAGCACTTAAGGGAATATAATGGATTCGACTGGATTTCGAACTCGGCTCTCCGATTCGTCAATCCGCGCCGCTATCCATTACTTCACCGTTCGTCTTTTCATAGTTTTCCCAAGGGCATTATCATGTAAGGGAATATAATAGATTCGACTGGATTTCGAACTTGGCTAACAGCAAGATAAACTGTAAAAAAACAAAAAACAAACAAACATACAAACATAAAAAACGAAAAAGATTTAATTCAGTCAATCTTTGCAGGCCGCCCCTATATATAAGTTCGGTCTAAACAGTGTTTTTCCACACTCCTAAGTATATGCTAATTTTCTACGTAAGTTTCTTTAATTGTGATTTGCAAAAGACAATTATTTGTGCAGTTGTTTCTCAGTACATTCGTCTTGTAAAATACACGATAACTTGTGTTTTGTCTATTTATCAATGTAGTGACGTATGCGACACGTGAAATCTCGGTTTTATTTTTTCGTCTTCTTTCATTCACAAACGTGAGTCACGTGAGTGCATTCGTGATTTGGATAAGAATAAAAGTCTAAGCATGCGGGCCAGTCATTTTTTTTTTTTTTGTATTTTATTTTATATTATTTCATTTGTTTAAAAGTGTGTATTCGACCTCCTGTACCTGTGTGGAACTGTGTTCATTGATTTTTGCGTCTTCCGCTGTCTCTGTCAGAACCGGCTCCATTGACGTCATAGACCAATGTGTTCGCAGTGTTTTCGATCACGTGATTCGAAAAAAAACGTCATCGGCACGTGTTAATCACGTTTCACCAGAAGAACAGCGTTTGACATCATTCTTTCCCTCCCTTTTCGCTTTCTTTCTCTCCCGTTCCTTCTCCGCTTCCTCTCTTTCTGTCTGTCTCTCATTTACCCTCTCTCGTTTCTTCTTTGTCGCTCTCTCAATTTTGAATATGGTTACCTGTCAACCATTATAAATTTGTATACGCATCGAGAGTAACTGTCGGGCGGGGGCATCCAGTTCTATAAACACACGACTTAAAAATAGCATGCAACATACACTCTCACTGAAAACAAAATCATTTATTAAATTCAAAACAATCACTCTATTACGCTCATTGCTGACTACCTATCTAATTTTACATATATATATATATATATATATATATATTTCTATATATAATATATAAAATATTTGATTCAAAAGGATCGACTCGGTACGTCTAGGTTTTACTGTATTTATCCTTCATTTTGATTTTGATCATATTCTATATTAGGATCAAAATTATGGATAAATTGCCCGATGTTCATTTTTGTATTATGATTCTCTTCAAGTACTTTCAACCATCTCACTCCTTTTTTAATAGGAAAGTCTTTTTAGGAAGTAGAATTCTTTTTTCTACATATTTGTTTGTTATATACATATTGGTAATTTCTGGTAAGCTGAATATGACGTCATGTATAAAGGTTATTGTAAATGAGGCCTAACGCAAAACATATATCTAAATAAATACACTTCTCCAAAATACAGTCGCTCATTTTGCATATTCCAGTAATTTAAATTTATCTAATATTTAATAAACTATATATCGTTAGAAATATTAAATACATTTATTTATGTTTACACAAAATGCAATTTGTAACGGCTAAATTCTCTAAAATCCATCATCGAACATTATTTCAGATTGCGTCATGCACTGTTTGAGATAGAACACATTTTTGATTCAGTTGACATCAATAATTCAATTTCTGAAGCAACGTATTATGACGTATATATGATATGTTAATTCTATAAATTTATTTTACCTCTGACGTGCGAATCTGTTTCTGCTAGTCTCCCAGTTTATACATTCTTTTTATAGATACAAATATTTAAGTAAATGCTCTGTTTATAATAAACAGTATTAACAACATTTACCGGCCTGAATGTCCAAGAAATTTTCATAGAAAATATTCGTCCTCCGTTCTATAAAAAGAATGTATAAACATAAAAATATCTTAAAATAATTGTCGGACTTTGTCCATTTAATAATGTGTGACGTCATGTGTTTATATTTGGATACGCATTGAGCAGATATGAATGTACGTGAGAGATTCATGGAAGATTGAAAAGGAGTAAAATTAACCTAGTTAACCGAACGATCCTCAGTGGCTCAATCGGTTAAGGCATGTCAGACTATATGACGGTTCCGTATAGGATACAGGTTCGATTCCTGTCGAAGGCTGAGTGCTTTTTATGAACATTTCAGGCCGGTAAATGTTGTTTAATACTGTTTATTATAAAACAGAGCATTTACTTAAATATTTTATCTATAAAAAGAATGTATAAACATAAGAAATGTCTTAAAATAATTCTCGGACTTTTTCCATTTCATAATATATATATATATATATATATATATATATATATGTGTGTGTGTGAAAAGACATAGATAGATGTGCGTGCGTTTTTCCAATAAAGGATATGTAAAAAGTATATTAGACATATAAAAGCGTGTCGTATTTGTGATGTTTTCATGGACGACAGTACAAAGGAAATATATGTTCGATTGATTGAATTGATTTTTATGTCTTATCAACCTTTTGCGCGTTATTTAAAGGCAGAAAATATATTTAGATTGTAAGTCTATTTTTGATGATAATAATAATTTACTCTTACAAGTCCTACTAATTATTCCATAGTTAGGGGGGAGAAGGGTTGAAGTCATACCTTAACTTTCCTAAGTAAATACAACGAACCTGATGGGAATTGGAACTCGTTTCTCCTATTCAGATTCCAAATTCCGTGACGTTATCCATTACACCACCCGCACATTTAACTTTACACTGATTTGTATTTCAACGGTTCACCAATCGAAGGCTCGATGTTGCTTAACTTCGGTGAACGTACGGGAACCAGTGTTTCAAGGTGATAGGGCCGTGAGCCCCCCACATATTCTTGAATATCTGCAATGAATGACATTGTCGATGATACTTATATAATTATCTAATATTCGACTCACATAATGATAGAAAGCTTAATAAATAATTGAAATATTTGTCGTGGGGTGGTAGTCATTTTCTTGTTAGTTTCATACAGATGTATTTGAGTGTACGTTCCTCGTTGGAATAAGCACCCATTTAACCTTGTGTTTTTAAAATAGCCTGAGTATAGTTAATAAGAAACTGGCAAGCTGTCGAATAAGGATTAACGCAATTTGTGAGTTTGTCACAGGGTACTGCATATATATAGCCTTTTGCCATACTAGTCTAGACAAGTGAAAGTATTGCTGGCTGTGAAATATACATTAGATAGCTAGTCTTGCAGAATGTTAGTCATTCATATATTCGTTCCGGATGAGTGCTGCGTTCACGCAGCCTTGTGCCAGCTGATTGTAATGTCAATGAACGTATAACCGTGGAATACTGTCTAAATATTCATTTTAACACCAATTAACAGCATTCATGAATGCCTTCCCACCGGGTGCCTAATATTTCGGCCTTATGTCAGACTAAACAAGGTAGTTTAAGTAAAAGAATAGTTAGCCGTATAGTAACGTTGAAGCAAGATTCGTGTGACAGTATTTCTTTCCTAAATGAGTACTTCCTAATTTTAGCCTTGTGTCAGTCTAGACTAAATTTTATAAGGGACTGTATTGCTTGCAGTAGTGTATTCGCTAATAAGCTAATTTCACAGAATGTTACTCAATTCGTGTGTTCTTAAGCCGCTGAAAGCTGCATGCTCGATCCGTTGTGTTAATCTTGATAACTTTAATGAATTGCTTAATGGCTACCGAGTTTATTAAGTAAGTCAGGTATGAGGTTAATACATCCATGTACTTTTTTGTATTGGTGCTTGTATATTGATTTGCGGCACAGTTGGTTTAATTTAACAAGTAGCCAAGTTTTCAGTGTGAAGTAACATTTAAAAAGGCAATCATAATCATCAACATCATCATCAATTCCATACCCGGATGAGGTTTTAGGCTAACTTCACAGCTGAACATCCGACCAGTGCCCTCGGCATCTCTGGGTTTGATGCTGTCGCGGCATTCATTCATTTTCATGTAGTGATTTAATGTTACACATTCAGGTAATAAGATTGTGATTACCTTTACATATTGGGCAACCTACATGTTAAGCAATGCCCGAGATTAATGGAAATGTTGTAAATATCTAAAGATTTATCTGACTGCTTTTTTAAAACCCAACATCATTTTAGATGTAACAGCAAAACATACGTTTAAACATTCAAGATTCATTGACAGTGAGTTAGATGACTGCCATTTGAAGTGTATGGAATCTTTCAAATTCTTATTGGAATTTAGACATCTCAAGTCCACTAAATATAACTCTTTCTAAATTTTTTTCTTAATCAATTCACCCAAAGTAAGAAGAAAAAGCAACTAACATGCAGTGCCACTGGGAGTGAAAGAGAATGAAAAAACTTTAAAAGAAATCGGATACTAAATTCTAAATAGAAAATAAATCATAAACGTCTACACCTGTTCAAAAGGAAAAGGAGGAGTGAGAACAGGACGATAAGCGGATCTATCTACTCATATTCAAGTAAAAAATGACATAATATTGATGGGAGTTACCTTCCAATCTTATTTTTATTATATCATCGTAATGAACTTGTCTTATTTAATCTTATTTCCATATGTAATCCACTATTGATATTACTGTCAGAGGTGAACTAGTGTTGTAGCTATTCGTTTGTGATGTTATAGCGCCAATCTGTTGAGTCTGTAGAATCATTTTCACTAAGATTAATGTATTTGAAGCCATTTTAAAACTTGTTATGCATAAAGAAACTAGATATAAAAGACCCACCAGGACTTATTGTTGAACACGTATAGATCGTAAATAGAAAGAGAAAATCTATCTATATTTCTGAGATGAAGTATTATGTACACTATTTACATTGTTCGGACTATCATCCTCATTTTTGTTGCCATATTTATCACAACGTTTCAGCTGTTTTACCTTCTTCAGATGGTTGGAATGTCTAACTGATTTCGCTCGCTGGGGTAGACTGTTCTAGTTTCACATACCATGTCTAATAGATGTCAGTTATCAGTTATCTCCTGTTAATTTCCCTCTCCAAGTTCTCCATCGCCTTAACCAGGTATTGAACTCATACTCTTTGGGCCCTGTCATTGGATCTAACTCACACCTTTATTCACTGTCTTCAGCAATAATTTTTACCAGTGCTCATATTGTAATTTTTGCTGTTATCATTGCATGTTGCTATATGTAAAGAGGTTATCGGAGAAAATACAAAGGAACTGCGGTCCATATAACATCAGGACAACCTTCAAAAGCTTGACGACATTTCGCAGATATCTCTCCCGAATAAGACCCCCCATAGAGGAGAACATGATTAAAGTCTGTGCGTACTACATCCGGTGCAACTACGGAAAGAAATATAAAAGGGAGACAGGCTGTCCCCTTAAGGTAAGGCTTCAAGAACAACAAAAAGCTGTAACACGAGGGGAGTGGAAAAATTAGGCGTGGCTGATCACATATGGAGAGAAAAGGGAAATCACCGCCTTCTGTGGGATCAGATTGAAATCACAGACAAAGATCATCATTGGAAAATTCGTAAACTTCGGAATCTGCACATATGCTAGGACACAAAAATCTCCTGAGCCGACCAAGCATAGAAATGAATACAATATGGGAACCAGTAATAAAGAGTACCAGAGAAAAGCAATAACAACAACTAAAATTGCAAGATGAGCTCTGTTAAATAAATATGTAATGGTAACATCAAAAAATGCAATATGAGCACTGGTAAAAAAATGTTGCTGAAGACATTAGGTTTATAATACCCAGAAATATCACAGTGGGTAAAGACGTTAGTTAGATCCAGTGACAGGATCCAAAGAGTATGAGTTCAATGCCCAGTTAAGGCAGTGGAGAACTTGGAGAGGGGAATTGACAGGAGATAACTAATAACTGACATTAGACATGGCACGTAGAACTAGGACAGTCTACCCCAGCGAGCGAAATAAAGGGTTCAGTTTGACATTCCAGCCACTTGAAGGAGGCCGGAGTGTTGTGATAAATATGGCAACAATGTAAATAGTGAGAAAGAGAAAACTACAGGAACTCCTACTTAGTAAGTGAAAGTAGGAATATAAGTCAAACAGTTAATTTGGAGGAAGGCAGGAAGAAAGGACAACCCTCAATTGTCAGAAGACAGAATGTATCATTTGGAAACGGTTTTCAGAAATAAGTTTTATTTTCAAGTCTCATGAAGAACGAGGAGATAAGTGGTTACTTAATTTTATGTGTTACTAAAATTGCATTATCGCTTGATATAAAAAAATGTTGCGTTAAATAAATAAATAACCTGGTTGCTTGTTTCCTTTTTCTTTGCGAAGCACGATATTTGTCACACAGACACACACAAAAGGGGGTGGTGTTGTTAGTTCCTTTTCCTGTTTTGACTGTAAGATATATTATTGTATGCGATATATATATATATATATATATATATATATATATATATATATATATATATATAAAAGGCAGGATGTGTGGGTGTAACGAATGCACGACCGCAATTTTCTACCGATGTGCACCAAAATTTACATGCACATGCTCCAAGTTAGCGGGAAGGCCAAGACCGACTTTGCATTTCCCAACTCCCATTGATAGTGGATATAATCGATTTTTCATGCTTCTACGCCAGTTTTCATGTAGTCTGTGGCCATTTTGTACTGGCCAGAGTGAGAG
>CAHIKZ030000291.1:2205000-2332500 GCA_903632075.3 Acanthosepion pharaonis
AGTTTGCAAAATAACACATTAAATGTATTACATGGTCAACGTAGAGAGACTGTTCACAATCTGACCAGAGTTTCGTTAGTTTCCTAGGAAACCGACAGCCCGACAACAGCACATGAGATTTGATTATAGTAGAAAAGGTATCGTGGAGGACCATGCACACTTTATGAAGGGCCGAATACAGAGACCTGGTGCACTACGTGCCACAAAGTCCCCAAAAAACCCTCAGTAGGTTTTCAATTCAGTGTTGTCCTTCTCCTAGACCAGTTGCCATCCAAAGCTATAGAACCCAGTCTGTCTTGCTATTTATCTATAGCTGGAGGGAGACGAAGAAGATTCACACCTTTCCCAAGGGCATTGGCACGTAAGTGAATGTAACCTGATAAGAGGACACAGGTTCGAATCCAACAGGAGGACGCATATTTTCTATAATAAGATTTGTCAAATATTCAGACCGGCAGACAACGATAAATATACCATTTAATAAATAAACAGAATATCCACTCAAATATAAATATCTAAAAAAAGACGCAGCCCATATCACAAATGATGATAATACGCTTCGATGCAAACGTTTAGAATGTGTACTAATTTGAGAACCCTCAAAATTATCCCATGCCCTGTCGCTAATCCATTATGCATAATACTGCATAACAGAACGTTGCGGCACGTTGCAAATGCTGTATAAAGGAAGCTTAAACATTGCAACGCGCTGTGATTCCAGAAATAGTACACCAATATATGTAGTTTACTTTTTATGTCGGGATGCTGATGTAACAACAGTCAGCTAAAATTTTACTCAAATTAATTATATATATATATATATATATATATATATATATATATATATATATATATATATATATATATATTAAATAGAAACAGACCACTTTAAGGTTCCATGTAATAAATTATTTCACCACAGCCCTTTTAAAGGACTGCGGATCATCAGACTTAAAAGGGCTGTGGTGAAATAATTTATTACATGAAACCTTAAAGTGTTCTGTTTTAAATTTAAATTATTTGCTCTGGATTTACATTGAGCTCTCTGGATTTTATCCTCCTTGGGTCTACCCATATGGATTACTTAGTTTTCCATAAACTATATATATATATATATATATATATATATATATATATATATTGGCATCCACAGACTGACTGTTTCGCTGTATCACACCTCTTCAGTGTTGATACACGTCTGGGTGGCGTACGAAAGGGAGGAAGGTGAATATTAGCGTATTTATTTTTAGATAAACACACAGTGATCGAGAGGATTCGATTCACTTTACCGAAGAGTCTTGACATAATAGCCCTTATAGTCACTGTTTACAAACCCACACTTATATAAGTCGTGTAGATACAGATATCACAAATGGATGGCAAAAAACAGTTGTGTGCCGAATACCATTTATTAGGGGTTGATGATTGCCGTGAAGCATTAAACGGACTGTTTTTACCCAATGTATTTCCATAAACTCTTTCCATAATGACATGAATATTATATCCCTTAAAAAGTATATCTGATCATTAATGCATATAATATATATAATTATATATAATATTATATATATATATCTAATATATTATGTATATCATATTATATTAAAATATAATTTTTTTTACATTATATTGTATATACATCATTTCCCCGATATATATATATATATATATATATATATATATAATAGTGTATCACAAAAGTGAGTACACCCCCTCACATTTCTTCAAATATTTAAGTATATATTATGGGACAACACTGACAAAATGACACCTTGACACAATGAAAAGTAGCCTGTCTGCAACATATATAACAGAGTTAATTTATTTTTCCCTCAAAATAACTCAAAATATAGCCATTAACAGCTAAATCCCTGGCAGCAAAAGTGAGTACACCCCTTAGGTAAAGTTGTCAATATTAACATACATGTCAACTGTCAATATTTTGCGTGGCCACCATCATTATCCAAAAACTGCCTTTACTCTCCTGGGCATGGAGTTTACCAGAGCTTCACAGGTAGTCACTGGAATGCTCTTCCACTCCTCAATGACGACGTCCTTGGAGCTTTTTGAGAACCTCCATTGCTTGAGGATGGCCCGAAGATGTTCTATTGGGTTCAAGTCTGGAGACATGCTTGGCCAGTGCATCACCTTTGCCTCAGCCTCTTCAGTAATGCAGTGGTTGTCTTGGATGTGTGTTTGGGGTCATTGCCATGCTGGAACACTGCTCTGCGACCCAGTCTCTGGAGGAGGGATCATGCAGTATTCACAGTACATGTTGGAGTTCATGTTTCCCTCAATGAAATGTAACTCTCCAATACCTGCAGCACTATGCAGCCCCAGACCATGACATTCCCATCACCATATTGACTATATGACACATATATACCTGGTCGCCGCCACACATGCTTAAGGCCATCAGAAACAAACAAATTAAATTTCGTTTCATCAGACCATAGGACATGGTTCCAGTAATCTATGGGCTTTGTTGACATGTCTTGAGCAAACTGTTTGCGGGCTTTCTTGTGTATTGCCTTCAGAAGAGGCTTCCTCCTGGGGTGACAGCCATGCACGCCAATTTTCATGTGTGGCGTATGGTCTGAACACTAACAGGCTGAATCCCAATCTCTTTAATCTCTGCAGCAAAGCTAACAGCACTCCTACGCCGATCTTTCAAAGAAAGCATTTGGATGTGACGCTCAGCACGTGCGCTCAGCTTCTTTGGAGGACCTACCCGAGGCCTGTTCTGAGTGGACCCTGCTCTTTTAAAATGCTGGATGATCTTAGCCATTTTGCTGCAGCTCATTTTCAGGGTGTTGGCAATCTTCTTGTAGCCTTGGCCATCTTTATGTAGTGCAACAATACGTCTTTTAAGATCCTCAGTGAGTTCTTTGCCATGTGGTGCCATGTTGGATCTTTCAGTGACCGGTAAGAGAAAGTGTTAGAGCTGCACTACAAATATGAATACACCTGCTCCCCATGAACACATGGGCATAGTTACACTAATGAGTCACATGACATTTTGGAGGGAAAATGAAAAGCAGTACTCAATTTAGACTTTTAGGGGTGTGTTTCTTAGGGATGTACTCACTTTTTAGGGGTGTAGTTTCCTAGGGGTGTACTCACTTTTGTTGCCAGGGATTTAGCTTTTAATGGCTATATTTTCAGTTATTTTGAGGGAAAAAGAAATTAACTCTGTTATATATGCTGCAGACAGACTACTTTTCATTGTGTCAAAAGGTAATTTTTTCAGTGCTGTCCCATGAAGAGATATACTTAAATATTTGAAGAAATGTGAGGGGTGTACGATCCGCTTAGGTGAAACCTTGGTAGGTTTGTCTGGCTCTCTAGGTTTAACTAGGTCTGCTCTACTCATTGTATTGAGCACTTTATTTAGTTGTTTTACGTACTCGGATCAGGGTTTCTTTCTTTGGGCCTTGGACTCGTATGCTGGACGATTATTTTCGGTTAACGTACATGTTCTTGGTTTTTTCTTTTTTTATGCCTTTTTTCCCTTTTGTGTTGTCTTGTTTATTTGCAAATCAATATATCGAAGGTTTTTCGAGCGAGTATAGTTTCTTGTCCTTATAAGATTTCTATTAATAATATATATATATATATATATATATATATATATATATATATATATATATATCTGTGTGTGTTTGTTTGTGTGTGTGTGTGTCTGTGCATGGAGAGAGAGAGAGAGAGAGAGAGATTCCTGAAATCATTGAAAAGTCATGAGTTGAAGTATTGGCGTTTAAAGATGGTTGCTAGATTTTGTTCATTTAGAAGATTATCCCAACTTCCTCTTTTTCACATCGTGACGCGTCCTCAAATCACCTTAGTGAATGGCATTAATAAAACGCCTTCATATTTCTCGCTCTTACGCTGATTACCGTCTAGCTGTGAAGTGGTTGACATTAGACAGTTAACATATTAATCTCACAAGGCATTTGCTAATGAGATCACTTGTTACCGATTGTTCTATCAAAGCTGATTTTTGCCTGACGCTAATAAGAGGCACAATAGAACCCAGTACAGACTCTTTCTTCTGATTTCTTACACATGGTAATTACATATTTTATACATCTTTTGCATTGTTAAATGTTTACATTTGAAATATTTGCAACTTTTTGCTATAATTATTTCCATTACAGTGGCGATTTATTTAACGAATTGATTTATTTAATATATAATATATTCAAAATATACTTTGCTGCTATAACCAGGAGAGTCCATCGGACTTAAAATGTATAGTCTGTTCCGGTGATCCCAAAAAATGCAGTGCCGAAGGAGATTGACCTTTTTTCCCTTGGTCTCATATAGGTGTGAAACTCCTAAACTAAACTTGGTCTTGTGGCACATTCAATACATGTAGCTTACTGAACCCCATCTTATTTACCCATATTAATTGGCCAAACAATAGGGTAGACTGAATTCACAAGCATTGGCTAATAACCTGTTTAGGAGGGGAGCTTTGAATTCGAAACCGTGGAGAAAATAAACGGGAAACGACTCTGTTATATTTCTCTATAAATCCTAGCAGTTCATAGAAAATAAAGAAAAGTAATCCCTGGATCTCAATGGTTGCCTCCATCCTGAAATGACTTGGCATTTATAAAATGATTTTAAGACGGATAAATGAAAACTTATTTTGTGAAGAATGTGCTTCATCCTAGATACGTGGAGGGAAAAGTAGTCAGCTGTTCAGCTGTGCTGTGGCCTTACAACTACACCCAGTCATGAGATTGATAATGATGCTGACGATAGACATTAAGAAAACATCATATTAATATTAACAACCTTTTTAGTGAGGGTGATTGAAAAGTAACTCCCCATTTTTAAATACTTATATATGAACAAAATCAAAAGGAAAACATATTTTATGCGACGCCTTCCGTCCTCTGAGGGAATATAGAAATTAATTCAAGTCCAACTTTAATCTATCGTATCGTATCAAAATATAAATCTGCGACTCGGATGTTTTAAAATATTTCTTTTCCTGAAAGAATTATTACTTTTCCAAGTCAGAATACATGACCATAAAAGTTTTAAAAAAATAATGGAAAACGCCTAAATTCATAACCTCATTCTATTTAAAACATATAACACAATTAACTAATTCCAAACTGAAATAAATAGTCTCTGAATTATGTCACTTAGCGTCCTCCATATATTACCTAGACTCGTAATATAATCTATTGCAAGAATTCATGAGCGTCTCTTTCATTTTGAGAGATATCAGTTTTGTTTGGTTTATTTGCAAAAACAATGCCATTATATCTCTTTACTTTTACTTTGATTTTGGTTTTCATATGTAGCAGGTGATTGAAAAGTAAATCCCTATTTTAAAATACTGATAATTTATTTATTAACTATAATTTTGACAAGAAATGGATATGAGAGGAAAGCGTTTAGCGTGAGGTTTTATTTAAAATTCGATATGGGCATCAGATTTCGTTACCAGCTTCTCGATTCGCCCAGGAATCGTGTCATCTGATTTAACCAGCAACTCTAGTTTTATGGGAGACAATTTTGCTCAGAATTTACATTATTCGGACTATTGCCCTCATCTTTGTTGCCATATTTATCACAACGTTTCGGTCGATGTACGCTCCGGCCTTCTTCAGGTGATTGGAATGACGAATTGAACCCTTTATTTCTCTCTCTGGGGTAGACTCTTCTAGTTTCACGTGCTATGCTAATGGATGTCAGTTATCAGTTCTCAAGGACACATGGCACAGTGGATAAAGGCGTTGGTTAGATCCAGTGACAGGGCCCAAAGAGTTGTGCGTTCAATACCTGGTTAAGGCAGTGGAGAACTTGGAGAGGAGAATTAACAGGAGATAACTGATAACTGAAATCCATTAGACATGGCTCGTGGAACTAGAACAGTCTACACCAGTGAGCGAAATAAAGGTTTCAGTTAGACATTCCAACGACCTAAAGAAGGCCGTAGCGTATAACGGCCGAAACATTTTGATAGATATGGCAACAAAGATGAGGACAATAGTCCGAATAATGTATATAGTGTACATAATATCTCATGTCAGAAATATAGATAATTAACTCTTCAAGTTCTTCCAAAGTCTTAGTTTGTTATAGCAGACTTGCTTCTTTAATCAACTCCAAAGAAAAATTTCACTGGTTATTCAATCAGGATTCCTCGTTAGTCACTTATACATAAGGGAGTTACTTTTCAATCACCCTGCATATAAATGCAATAGTGTATAACCGCATTTTACTGATAAACTTTCAAAAGTAATGATTTTTTTATGCTGAGGTCCAGATTGGACCAAGCAAGTTAAAACTGAACATTATGCACCAGGCACTCATACTTTTGAAATATGACTCTATACGCTCTATCTTTCAATTGGCTTAGTAAATACCAATTATATTCAAGGGAATTAACCATCATTATGTAGAAATTAGAAGCACGGTGGTGTAATATACAACGGGACGGACTGAAGAATCGAAGACTCCGAGTTCGAATTCCAGTCGAGTTTGTTACAGTCACTTATGTGTAAATATCCTTGGGTATGGTACTGATCTATCTTTTCTTCTCTTAGCTAAAGCTAAATAGACAGATTGTGTGACAATCAATATAGGAGAGGGACAAAAATCTCCAACTATGGGCAAATAGATGGGCAGAATGAACTCCTTATCCTTGGCTGACAACTAGTCTAGGAGAAAAAACTCTCAATTCAAAAATCGCATGTAGCTTTTGCGAAGGACATATTATACAACTTATGAAACGTTCGTAGAGTTTGCAGTGGATCTATGATCCCGACTGCTGTCGTTTAAAAAAAATGAAGGAAGAACTAACTGCAGCTGAATACGGCTTCTCAATTGATCTTAATGCTATGAAATGTGGAAACGTGCTTCTATTACGTTAATGTTAAAACAATAACAGTAAGATGAAGAAGACTGATGATATAAAAAAAAAAAGATTTGAAGACAGAACACATGCTCAGAATTGCAACACTGTAGCATTTGCATAGATCAAAGTTCAAAATTGCTTTTCTTTGTTTCTTGCCAAGAAAAAAATTGATTATTTATTGGCCGGGGGAAGAGTTTGCCATATTTCTCTGACGTTTGTGTAATCAAAATCCATACATTTATGTAAAGGATTAAAAATCACTGCACGTAAACAACAAATCCATGCGCGCTTTGTAATGAGTAGCGAAATGGAAAAAAAACACTCTGAGAACCGATTTCGAAATTCAGTCTTGTTCATTGAATTCCCTTTTGATAAATGTATGGCTTTTTTTAGTTCTTCTCCTCTTAGCTATGTAGGACAGATTGGAATCTGGAATCATTCAGTTTCAAAATCTTAAGAAGCGATGTTCTGGCGATGCTGAGTTGAGTAGAGTTACGACGAAGAGACGGTGATGGATCCTTAAGGACACTCTGTCGTACAGCTTTCACCGCTGCGTCCAAGTGCACAGTACACTTAGGTCCCCTTCCCGGAAGATCGACGACTGATCCAGTTTTTTCAAACCGGGCGATTAGGCTCCGAATCATGTTATCGCTACGAGATGCTCTGACATTAAAATGTTGCCAGTATATTCTTAGTTTGAATAATCGAACTTCCATTAGAATAAAAAAAAAACGAAAAAAGCAAAACAAAATCAATGATTAATAAATAAAATCCAAAAAGACTGAAAGCGAAAAATGTATGACTTTTTCAAATCTTCAATTTTTCAAGGGCAGCTCTATATATATTGTTTATATGTGAGTACCTATATGCAAAGTTTCTCTGTATTTGTTTCTTCCGAAAGGTGACTATTATTATTATTATTATTATTATTATTATTATTATTATTATAATGTATGTATATTGAAGTCTCCACCTATGTCCCGGTTTGTGTCCGGTGCATCTGAAATTGCCGTGGTTGGGGAAGACAGCCAGATTTTTGCTAATAGGTGCCTGCCTGTGTAAAGTCATGTTTTCCTGCTGTCAGGGCACGTCTTGTTTTTGGCACTGTCCCCGCGTTTTCTTCGTTTGTTAAGGACGGTTTTCTCTGTCTACAAAATGATTTGGTCGTTTATAAATTTAAATATCAATACGACACTGACTACATAAGGCAGAGCAATCAGTACCTTGAAAGGAGCGATGCACAACATATAGCTGGTAATATCATACAAGGTATGAGTACTCGTAATACACGTTTGACACAGACGGCACAGGATGCCTGATAGGTTAACACAATTTAGATAATCTTGATTGTGCATTAAGTCCAACGATTCGTGGGTTTCCGTTTTGGGCAAAGAATCTGCACACCTTATACAGGGTGGTTCGAAAGTCTTGTCACCCCTTACTAAAAAGAAATGAGAACAATAGAAGAACAAGTAATACAGTAATAAAAAGCACATGTACTGGATTCAGTTTATTCAATTTCATCGACGTTGTCACACTTCGAGAAGGTCTGTATGAAAACAGCATGATTTTCGTGGCACAAAATGATGCGGCGCCATGTCCTGTGTGATATTTTACGAAGCCATTTTTTTGTTGATTGTTGTAAAGGCTCTCCGATAGCGTCCTTCAATTGATAGATTTTCTAGTATCGTTAATTTAAAACTCTCTCCTTGATAATACCCCACAGGGCGCACAAATAGAAAATTATGTGATGTGTAGGTGACAAAACTTTCCGAATGTTTTGTCACCTACATATAATTTATTTACTGTATTACTTGTTCTTCTAATAATAATGTTGGACCGGCCGTCGTTGTACCAAAGTAAAGAGATATATTCGTTCACTTTCTTTACTGGGTAGCATTTTAAACTAATTGGAACTTTTTATTCTTTCTTTTTTTTTTGCCATTTACCTACTTTTTTCCTCGCATTTTTAATATTAAATTTTAAAATCTTAATCGTAGTTCTTCTTTTCCCCCACCAACAATTTGCCTATTATGCGACGATTCTTATTAGGTTGGTGCAAAAATAATGTCGTTTTCTCACATATGTTACTTTTATATATGATTTCTGAATTAATTCATTGATATATATATACGCAAGTTATATATTATTTTGAAGCGCGTTTTTCGCTCTATCGAATCGTGTTATTCGTTACCGTTCTCAATCTCTTCATTCATTTTTCGCAGGCTTTTCGACAGCATGGACAAAATTCAAATCCGCACGATTTTCTTGTTCCAGTTCAAACTAGGCCGAAAAGCTGCCGAGACAGCTCGTGATATCAATGATGCGTTTGGCCCAGGAACCACTAACGAACGTGTGGCACAACGGTGGTTCAAGAAATTTCGTAATGGTGACGAGAGCCTCGTAGATGAAGACGGTCGCAGCCGGCCGACTGCGGTTGATAACGAACATTTGAAAGCCTTAATTGAAGCCGATCCTCGCAAAACCACACGAGAAGTTGCTGTTGAACTCGAGGTCGACCACTCAACAATCGTTCGCCATTTAAAGCAAATAGGGAAGTCAAAAAAGTTGGATATATGGGTGCCGCATGAATTGAACGATAATCCAAAAAATCGTCGTTTTGAGGTGTCTTCTACGCTCCTTCTGCGCAACAAAAACGACCCATTTCTCGAGCGGATTGTAACGTGTGATGAGAAGTGGATCATCTACGGCAACTGGCGACGTTCAGCTCAGGTTGGAAGCCGGAGAAGCTCCACAACACCTCCCGAAGCCGAAATTGCACCAAAAAAGGTTATGGTGACTGTTTGGTGGTCTGCGGTCGGTCTCCTCCATCACAGCTTCTTGAATACGGGCGAAACGATTACGGCGGATAAGTACTGCTGACAAATTGACGAAATGCACCAGAAGCTCCAACGTATGTACCCGAGATTGGTCAATATGAAGGGAGAAATTCTCCTCCATGACAACGCTCGCCCGCATGTTGCTCAACTGACCCTGCAGAAGCTGAACGAATTGGGCTACGAGACTCTGTCTCATCCGCTATATTCACCGGACCTCTCGCCCACCGATTATCACTTTTTCAAACATCTCGACAACTTCCTGCGCGAAAAAAGCTTCAAAAGCAGATATGATGCCGAATCGGCCTTCAACGACTTCATCGCTTCCAGAACTCCGGATTTCTATGCTAATGGGATAAATAAACTTGTTTCTCGTTGGCAAAAATGTGTCGATTCTAATGGTTCTTATTTCGATTAATAAAGTTTATTATGAAAGGAGTTATGATATTTTGAAGTTGAACGTCAAAAAACGACATTATTTTTGCACCAACCTAATAATAACATTATCCTAGTAGCCAACGATTCGGATGAGGTTTTGGCCGAAAAGTTTACCTTTTAGGGGGAAAATGTGGTGTTTTGTCTGTTTAAAACTATCTATAAGTTCTGAGTTATCAGAATATATATATATATATATATATATATATATATATATATATAGGGATTTGCATTCAAATCCATCCAATAATTTTAGTGTTTCCATATTAATGCTTGAACCAGCTTCCAATGCTCTGAGAGGGACCTGCTGGGGAAAAGAAGACGTCGCTCGTGGGGTGCACAATCCTATGGAAAGGTATTCTTGGATGAGTTACACCACGGAAATTGAAAGCCGCTCTATATCGAGTCTAGTTTGCTACCTCTTCATCACCGAGGCCCGCTAGAAAAGTTGGTATGTCCGGTTCGATTCTCGGTAGTAAATGCACACTGCTGAGGAGACGAAACGGCCATCCAGTTATTTCTACATTCTGTTGAGGATTCTTCTAGACTAGATTAATTAATGGGATTTGTATTCAAATCCCTATAATAATTTCAGTGTTTTTTATTTGTTTTTTTTAATTTTTATATATATATATATATATATATATATATATATATATATATATATATATATATATATATGTGTGAAAAGTGTATATAAATATAAACAAATATATATATGTATAATTATTTATATATTTATTTGTTTATTATATGCGCGGTACTTATTAGAAAGCGCTCAATATCAGAGATAGAGCTAACATATTTGGTTGGATAGATGTGAGTTTGTGACCCTTTGTTTCACGCTTTAGCGATCGTCAGACAAACTGATTAATGTTTTAAAAATTTGGGTTTATGTAGATTTCGTGTATTGGTGTTATTGTGGAAGTGATGGGGGAAATTTCGTCGTTTTGTCATTCATCGTACTAACGCAAACATCGATGTATGCAGACACACATACACACTTGGTCGTCCGTCGGGACTCATACATATATAAACATATGTGGGCAGTTTCGGCTATGACACATGTATGTATACGGGTGGTGTTACATCTATACATACGTATTTGTATGTTGAAATGTTGAAATCTAAACATTGGAAGTGTGGCGGAAATGTCTCGTTGATGTGTACATGTCATATGTATTTTCCAGCTGGAAAATATTTCCTCGCATGTATGTATATGCATGTGGTGGGGTTTGTGTAAAATTATGATTGGTAAAAATTATTATTATTTATATTTATTTTTAAATTTTTGAAAAAAAAAATGGGGCTTTATTTGTTATATTTAAAACTGGTTATTTGTTTGTTTTTGGTGACTGTGTATATGTAACAGGTAGAAATTTGTAATCCTTATTGGTTAATTTATATGGTGATGTTTAGTTTAATATTCAATATGCTGGGTGAGAGGGTAGTTCAATTTAATAACGGGTCTATATGGTATGATGTGATAGTAATGTTTCAAGGGATTGGAGACAATGATAGTTAGCTAATAGTTATTTTAAATTGGTAGAAATTGTAAATTGGTAGAAATGATTAGTAACGGTGGTGGGAGAATGATAAAACCATGAATGTAGTTATAGTGGTGGTTGCTTGAACTAAAAAGTGGCTGTTGGTATTTTATTTTATTTTTGTTTTATTTTGTTATATGTATTAATTTATTTTGGTATAAATCCTGATAATAGGTATTCTGTGTAAAATTATGGTAGTTGGAGATTGCTATAATTTTTAATTCTTAATTACAAAATTATTATTGTTATTATATTAAAGCTGCCTGGTAATAGGTGTTTATTCTCATGGTTACATATGGAAATTATATCTGATCATATTGTTTTAAGGTATTAAATATGCTGGGGGAGTAATAAAGATTGTCGTGGATTTATATGTTAATAGTGGGTGTGAGATGTAAGTGATGGTACTGTGTGTTGGTGGTAATGATAATATTGTTAGTTAAAAGGTATTGTAGTAAAAGTGATTACTAATGGTGGTGCAAATATAATAATGATAGATGCAATTATTTTGATGGTATCTTGAAATTAAATTGTGATTGTTGGTGGTTTGTCTGTTTTATCCGTTTGGTATGAATTCGGATAATAGGTACTTGCTATTCTTATGAATAATCCAAACAAAATTGAAATTTCCGAAAAGAAATAAAAAGAATTGCCAATATCTAGGGAAATTAGTAATATTTATAGAAGACTTCGCATGGCATTTTGACACATTTCGTCGACTATCAAGCCCCACTCTATTTTACTGAAATTCTTTAAATCCCAAGTTGTTTCGGTTTTTCTCTTGCAGAATGGATTCTAAATAAAGAACCAAACAAAATCCTAGGAAGTGTAATATCAATGGACTTTGCTGCCATAATCAGGAGACCGCTCTACCTGACCATCTTTTTTATTACTTTTCCATCCCTAAATTCTCTGACTTAAGGTGATAAATGTACATCCCACAGGAAGATCGTTGCTTGCAACGGCCTTCTGGAAAGGTGGGGAAAATAGAAATAGATAAAAGTTCATATAGATTCACCGGGGATATTTCCATCAATAAGAAAATTACATTATTTACAACCTATATATACATCCATGCATATATATATATGTATATATATATGGATATTTCAGGTGTGGCGATTGGGTTTAAGCAGGAATCATACCCCGATATCTTCTTTATATTTACATACCCTCTACGCCTGATATTGAGTACTTTAGCTCATAAATATAGAGCATAACTTAAACCTACATTTTTATTATATATATATATATATATATATATATATATATATATATATATATATATATATATATATATATAAAATTACAATATACATATTCAAGAAATTGTAAGACAAAATGAAAATGTTTATTCGGATGCATTTCATCCATTATTAGTTCAACAGACTGCGTTTGCAAACGTTGCTGTGCCTACACATGCTCATGCTTTCAAAATTTTTGGAAGAATATTTTGAAATAATTATTTGTAATCTAGTCAAATTCATTTTTTTTTTCTTTCCATCATCTTTGTTTTTAAATAACCCACATTGTGATAACAGAAAATCCGTTCATAATAATGAAAATCTTTTAAGAAGCTGGACGCAAATTGACTGTGTGTCTAAACTAACGATTAAAGCAATTTCCAGACTTTTTTTTATCTTAGTGAATTTTTTCTTTTAATTAGAGTAGAATTTTTTTACACCAAAATTCTGGTCAATGTCGTTACGGTGAACAAAGAATTTGTTTTTTTTTTTGTGTGTTTGTTTTTTTATTTAAATATCTCTTTTGTGTTCATATAGTCAAATGTTTAAACTTCTTAATGTTTTTTTCATATATTCTTTTTGGCAATCCTTGCAGTTGATAGAGTAAAAATCTACATGTTTTCGCTTGTTGTTTTGTTTTATATTGATGAAGTCTTTTATCGGTTTAGATAAATAATGAATAATAAATGTAGTTGTGACAAATTTTATGTTGAGTTTAGATAAATTATTTTCTGTTGTAGTTGTGATAGAGTTCGTGGGTAGAATAATATATTTTTGCGTTGTTGGTTTTGTCAGGATATTAAAAGGTTCTTGAAAGTATTCTCAATATATTTCTCTTCTTTCTGTATATATTAAGGGCTGCAAATAGTGAGTGCTCTTAGGTAGAATCCGATGATCATTCCGGATTTCATTTTGTTGTTATGATGGGAATAAAAGTTTATTAGGTTATTTTTATTAGTTGAAATTCGGTTTTACGCTGTTGTTAACTCAGTGTAACATGATGTCTAAGAAAGGTAAAGTAATGTCTTCTTCTATTTCGTATACAAATTCTTTTAAGTTCCACTTTGTTTATTTCATCTACAAGACCCGGTAAGTCAGTATCATGGAAATATATTAACAGAGCATCATCAATATATAGGAAGAATGTTGATTGTTTAGGTAAAATATTTTGGAACGAAACAGATTCAAGAAAATCTAAGACAATGCATGCTCTCATGCCACTGAGAGCCAATCCTATTGGCAATTCATTGTTATCAAATGTGAAATAGCATTGGTATTAGCCGTTTATCTTTGTGTGATATGCTTTTTTTAAAAACTACTTTTAAACATTTATCAATCGGGACATTAGTCTCAAGTGATTTCATATCTAGACTGGCCATGATTTTGTCTGTCATATTTGTTTCCCAAACAAACAAATATAAAATGTTTATAAATTTAACATGTTTCGCCTATATTAAAGCTTTATCAAATAATCAGATATGGAGAAAAAAGAATGTCAGATAAAAAAAATGCCATTCGAATTAAATTAGAACATAGTTTTTACGTAGGAAATAATTCGAAGGAATCTTGATAAATCTATTACCCTTCATAAACACACGTCAAACACATCATATTAAATACCCAACTTTTATAAAATCCATAATTAAAGAATCTAAAATATTAGCCACTACCGTCAGGACATATGGAGTTACGTGTACACGTCCGTAAATCAACATGTGCACAACTACCATACATAAATATAAATGCCTGCTAAATATATTCATATACATATACAAACGAAAACATATTATCAACCGAATCCCGAATAGACAAACTAGAATCTATCATTTAATAGGAAACGAATTTTTTTTCAACCGAGAAATTATTTTTCTTCCGGATAAAATTTTCCGCCATGATTTAACACGGTTTGCGTATATGGAAGTGTACGCATTGGAACATTTTTTCTTTGATTTGTTTTCTATTTGCAAAATCTTGCAAGAGACACTGATACTTCTACAGTATTTTTTGAATTCATAAGCTGAGAGAATATTTAAAAAAAGAAAACACACACAGAGCAACGGCATGATCTCACACGATTCCTTAATTGAACGCAAAAACATTTAAAAATTCGAATAATACAGATGTACATCGCATATTAATATATATTAAATTCAATTAATTCAATTGTTTAATTGCGATGAGTAGGAATGTCCGATTCAAGCTAGTCAGGAGATTATGAATTACACTGCTGACGCAACACCCACCCACATAATGCATATTTGTTCGAAGAAGACTTAGAACTTATTAGGTTTTAATGAATATGAATTTTCAATTATATATTTGGAGGAAACATTTGTTGAATTCATTGTCAAGAAGATGCTTTATAAAGAAATATTTATTATATAAAATAACTAATATTTCGTCTTAGTTTTATATATATATATATATATATATATATATATATATATATATATATATATATATACATAAATACATAAAACATAATAAAATGTCTTTGATAAATAAATTGTCGGACCTTGTCCATTTCTTATATATATATATATATATATATATATATATATATATATATAAAGGATAAGATAATCCTAATGAACCACGTAAACCTACCTAGGTTATTAGGATTATCTTATCTTAGGTTTGCTCTACTTTTTTTACGATTGTTTCGCCTTGTTTTAATGTTCTTGGTTCTTTCTTTTTTTTATTTCCCATTTTTCCTCGGGTACCCATTTGTTCTATTGCAAGTTGAGCTATCCGAGGTTTTCCAAACGAGTACTACCATTTATATCTATCTATCTATCTATCTATCTATCTATCTATATATATATGTTATAAATTAACTGATTTAAAATATGTTTTTTTTCGCTACACAGTAATAACCATGTTTCAAAAATGGAAGCTAAAACTTTAAATTTCATTATATAATTAAATTAAAAGCATTAGTTCCGTTTCATCTTCAACCGAATATTAGAATAACTTATTTTTAAATTTACAGAGTTTTCACGCACATATAAATTCATAATTTCCTGTTTCCAAGGATACAGAGAAATCCAATCATTCAGACAGGGGAGGTAGGGTGTTCATTTTTATTAACTATTGTTGTATCAATTATGAGTTACGTTCGGAAAAGAGGTTAAGTTTAGGGAGGGTAACGGTGTATTTTTCAACGAATCCTTACATCCGTTAAATGCATGTCATCTGGATTTTTTATTATTAGTAACGGTAAAAAGTTTTTCGGTATTCGGTTTTTCTTACTTGTATATAATTAAAGATTCTTTCTAGGGATGCTTAAAGGATTAGAATATGTTTTATCTAACTACCATTTTAAAATATTTTTACACTTAATTACTAAGAGACTATATTTCTTTTTAAAACCAAGTAAATGTAATAGAATTACTTACATTATTTAAAATTATTTTTTCATATCAAACATAAGTATGTATATTAGCAGCCCCCATTTGTTTTACCGTGCATTGTTTGATATAGTGAAAACTAAGTGTCATCTTTGATAATGGCTTATGTAAGCCGAAAGCTTAGATTGGATTTAAACATGTATATGGTGATTTCCTTTCGTCGTCCAATGATAATGTTATTAAGCTTATCAGACAATATGATAGTCTCTTTTTGTTGCAGGAAAAATTTAAAGCAACAAGTAACTCGTGTATACGAGACGCGGAAGCGAAAATCGCGTCGCAGCTCGTGACGTCACACGTGATCACGCGAGAGTGAAAACGAGAAGTATTAAGTATGGGACGGCGTTGGCATGAATCAGTGGATTCTGTTATCAATTATAGGCATTTAAGAATGCTTGTAGAGATGTTGTAGTTTATTTTGTTCAGGTTATGTTTCAACTGTTTTATGTATATAGCTTCAAGAAATTTTGAGTTTCATTATTGTTTCGTCCATGTATTGGTCGATATATTGAAAATTAACTGTCATCTTTCATAATGGCTTATGTAAGCCCAAAGCTTAGATTGGATTTAAACATGTATCAATATGGTGATTTCCTTTCGTCTTTCAATGATAACGTTATTAAGCTTATCAGAGAATATGAAAAAAACTTACTTAAAATAAATAGACAAAACTTGTCTATATTATTTTAATAATATAAAATATATATATATATATATATATATATATATATATATATATATATTTATATATTATATATATATATACGTTTGTACTGATAACGTGTTTGTTAGCATAATATTATTTTTATATTATTATATTATTGGGTCGAAGCTTTATCGTGTTTGTGGTTACTGACTGGGGATAATGAAAACGCAATCCGAAAAGGTTTTTTCTTTTTTCTGTAAAAAAGTAAAATATAGGACCGACAAGCCCCCACCTTAAGTAGGATTAGAAGGCCGGATGCTGCCCAACTCCACTTCCTTAATCCCAAATCTATGTTGTTATGTGGCATATCCCAGAATTCTTACTTTAACCAAAACTCCCCGTTAAGAATAACTTGCCGGTCATAAAATGGTCGAATTCAATCACTTTTGAATGAAATGTATTGCTTTTTGTTTTAATTTAATATTTTTAACTCGCCACGTCTGAAAGCGCAATGTTATTTAACTTTACCTTAAGGGCGTTAACCTTGCTGCTAGATTCAGGTTGAAGTCTGACTACCTGAGCAAAAAGAACTTCAAACTCAGTAGATATATCTTCCAGCTAAATAAACGAGGGAGGAATACAAAAATCCATCCTATGTGAAAGTATCGAAAGCTCCACCATAGACAACACTAGGCTTAACAGAACACCTAAACATTTTTTTATGAATCAAATTATCTGGAGGTCAAATCCTGGCTTGTTTTCTGTTTTTCTCTTCTTTATTTTAATACTATTCCGATTTCTCAGGTACTTCCCTTGTTCATATCCTTTTCTTAGGCCTTAATAGTGTTGCCATCATGGATTCTCTTCGAAACTAATCTAAACTCTTCAATCTCCACCTCTGATTTCTCAATTCCTGGTTTCCTTTCTCTCCTTAGAAAGGACACTAATGTCCAGATGCATGTCCTGGGTGTTTATTTACGCGAAAATCTTCCTCTGGCTAGGGATCTCTCTCTTGAATCTCCAGACCATTCTTACATGTGTTTCCGTCTCTCTCTCTCTCTCTCTACTAAATTCAGTCAGCTATCTCCTTTTCTTTACCGTTCCACTTCCTCTCTAGACTGTTTCTTACTCGATAAAATTTCTGATAATATAGACAAGTGCATCTCCTATAGACGCCTGCAAAATATATTTGTGTTTAGTGCCTACTATATCAAGTGGCTTAAACACCCTGTCACTGATCTCGCTGAAATCCAAACCCTTAACTTTTGAACCACTTAATCTCTTACGCAAGTGGTTGACTTCCCAATGCATTTCCCAAGTAATCATGACGTGCAGGCTTCTCCTTTTTACATCTATCCTTGACTCCTGTTGTACTACGCAGCTACCCTCTTGACATCTTCCGCTCTCCCACCAACCAAGAACCGTCTACTGACAATATATCTTTCTGTTATCAACGAGCAGATTGGGATTCGTGATTTTCTTCGTGACGTCCCTTGGAATGAAGTTTTTAATCATCCTGCTGAAAAATGTGCGTTTGAGGATTCCTCCTGGGTGAAATCCGGTATCGATGTTTTCATTCCAGCAAAGAAATACCAATTTAAACCGCGTTCATTTCCTTGATTCTCATCTACATGCCCGACCGATATAACCCACAGGAATGACTGCCGGATGTACGAAAGCGACGCGTCTTATTGCAGCAGACGTCTCTATCTTTGCTCGGACAATGTGCAAGTATGTCCTCAATGAGGCGAAGTTACTGTTTGCTGATAGAATGAAACAACATATAACATCTTGCAAGTTCGCTTCTAGAGATTATTGGCAGCTCTGCAAACAATGTATTGACCAACAGTAAATCCTCAACCTCTTCTTTATTCAATCAATTCAAACACTTACAGCAGATAATTGAATGATTTGCACAGTAATTCTCTTCTGATTCTCTCCACTAGAACTAAGGCTCTACTGAGTGATATGCACATATCCCCGTCAATGGTCTCGGGTATCATTTCTAAATTAGACTTCCATAAGGCAAGTTGTGGTACAGAATCAAAGCCGTCATCCTAAAAAATGTGCTCGCGAGTTGGCTCCTGTTTTCTCCAAACTCTACATCTATTTCCCCGCTGCTGCTTGCTTCCAGCTTGTTGGAAGTATTCTTCTGAAGTTCCTGTATTTTAAGAACGCTACAGAACCTTGTGACCCCTCTAACTATCACCCGATTTATCTCCTACCTCTTTTCGGCGAAGTATTCGAGACTCTAATCAATGCTGAATTGGTTAAGCATCTTACTTCTCAAGACCTACTCTTTGACAAACAATATGGCTTCCGTTTTTCTCGGTCTACCACTGAATATGTATATAAATCTCTTGGTAACAACGGCGAAGCTTGAGCTGTGGCTCTATATATATCAAAGGCGTTTGACAGGGTCTGGCGTGCTTTCTTCTACGTAATCTCCAGGGCTACGGTATTGCAGGACGATTGTTTGATTTAATCCAATCATTCCTATCAAATTATGAAATGAAGGATGTTCTGAACGAGTTCGCTTCCAGATCTTTTCACACGGACACTGGAGTCTCCAATGCTCTATCCTTGGTCCTACGCTGTTTCTGATCTTGATGAATGATTTTCCTGATGTCACAAGCTCCCAAGTAGACATTTATGAAGATGAAACTACTATTTAATCCTAGCTCAATAGCATATCTGAGTAGATAAAGTTAACCAGGTCGTTGCACTTGAAAAGGATATCCAATCAGTGGTCAACTGGGATAAGAAATAGCTTGCAAATTTGAATGCCTGCAAACCTAAACTACATCATAGAGGTACATACCTGCCCGTCATGGCTGATGCTAGACTGTTGGAGACCGTCTCACTGAGACTTCTTCTCACGTTTTCAACTGATTTGAAGTGGAAAGTTTGTTTATTGTGACGTATCAAAAGATTTTTCTTGTCAGATTCCATTTGCACATTTACAAATCTACCATTTGACCCTGCACTAAATACAGTTGCCATATCAAGTCTGGTGCTCAGGCTTCTTATTCATCAAGAAATTGCAATGTAATTGATCCTGACTTGGCATTTCGACTTCAGTCACTTTCTCACAAACGTGACGTGGCTTACCTCTCCCTTTTCTACGAATATTTTCATGGCAACTGACCATCTTTTTTCCTTGGTGCTCCGAATACATGAATTTAAGCGTGCTATTAGATTGGCATCACGGTCCCACCCTTTTACTGTCGAAACAGTTATAAACTGCCAATCTTGCAGCATTTTCTTTTCTCGCACATTCCACCTGGTGAACTCTCATCCATTTCCTTGATTCCATATATATATATATATATATATATATATATATATATATATATATATAAAGTTGCAAATTAAAAAATAATAATGTTTTTATTTTGAAAGTATTTATTTATTTATATATATATATTGAAATTTCAAATTGTCCTCAATCTTTAATTTAATTTAATTTATTTGTAACAAAATTATTAAAATGATGAAAGATAATTTTAATTTGAAATATCAAATATATATATAAATAAATAAATACTTTCTATAAATAAAATATTATTATTTTTAATTTGCAACTTTTTCTATATATACATATTAAGAAAGTATACGTGGCTTCTCATTATGCTATATATATATATATATATATATATATATATATATATATATATATATATATATAAAGCTCTTTACATGAATCTTCACCTCAGCAACAGTGGTGGGATATGTCACATAATCTTTTTTTTTTTAATTTGGGCTGCCCATGCGCGTACTTATGTGGCCATGACAAAAAAAGAGAAGCCCCCCCCTGTCACTTTACACTTCTTAAATTCCCCGAGGAAGGTGCTGCTGACCGTTTCGAAACCCTACGATCAGACATCTCTCAAAGCTTGAAAGACAAAAAGACCGACGGCAGGAAGGTGAATAACAGATACCTGACGTTGATATTATCCTAAAACCCAATAACAAAATAAAAAGAAACACTGTTGAGAAACTTGTTACTCTCTTATACGGGATTTTTTCATCAAACGAACTGCCTCAGAGAAAAACGTCTTGAGTATGACGATAAGCTTTATCCGGCATCAAGGCCTTTGATCTACAGATTGGATGTTTTAAGGAGCGTAGGACTTAATAAGAATTGTTATCAAATTCACTAGGAACCGGGGTGGTAGCAACTATGAGTGTTCCAGCTATGGGTAAATAGTTGGCTTGCTTAAAACACTATGAAATTATAAAAATACAATTTTAAAGTGAAAATACTAGCAGGACATTATTATTGTAAAATAATTAAATTACCACCAACACATTTTTGAAAAAAAAATTACCAGGAATACATTTTTATGAAGAAAATTAATAATGACCCCAAGGAAACTAACTTTCAAAATTAAATGACCCATTAGGACTTGATGTTCCGCTAAACAAACCCTGTCAATGATAAATGTATTTGACTAAAGATGAAAATCATTATATATTGATTATTATACACATTATTTACATTATTCGGACTATTATCCTCATCTTTGTTGCCATATTTATTACAATGTTTCGGACGTTGTACACTCCTATTTCAGGTGGTTGGAATGTCGAACTTAACCCGTTCTTTTGCTCACTGGGGTAGAGTGTCTAGTTCCACGTGCAATGTTTAATGGATGTCAGTTATCAGTTATCGCCTGTTAATTTCCCTCTGAAAGTTCTCCACCGCCTTAACCGGGTATTGAACTCACACTCTTTGGGTCCTGTCAATGGATCTAACTAACGCCTTTATCCACTTATCCGAAACTTTGTAATAAATATGGCAACATAGATGAGGACAATTCTCCGAATAATGTAAATAATATACATAATACCTTATCTCAGAAATATAGACAGATATTGATTATTATATATAAATATATTCGGACTAATATTCTCATGTTGCTTGTTATAATGAAAATATTCAATCCTCGAACCTTATTTAAAACTTTTTTCATATTCAGCAAGCGTGTTTGAGTTTTGATCAGAACGGAATCCACAGGTCGATTGTTTTCTTCCAGTTATCCATTCTTGAGTATGTTTCTTATAAATTAATTCGCTGCTTCTTCCTCTGGATCCATTGATTCAATTCTCCAGAAGAAGCTGTTCATGTGAAGGGATAACTTGTTATTCCCTCCTTGGCAAATGGTGTTTACTTATGAATGTCCGTACGATCCCCGGGTTTCCTGATAAGGAGATTTTTGATAAGCCAGTGTTATTGAGTGGGGAGAAGAGATGGTTTCATACACGTTTGTTAAGATTATTTGCGCAAAAATAAACGTAACGAACGAGTCGAAGATTATTCCTTCCAAACCACTAGATATTATACCACCTTGACATCCACCCCCATATATATATATATATATATATATATATATATATATATATATATATATATATGTTTATACATTCTTTTTATAGATGCAAATATTTAAGTAAATGCTCTGTTTATAATAAACAGTATTAAACAACATTTACCGACCCGAATATCCGAGAAATTTTCACAGAACATTCAGGCCGGTAAATGTTGCTTACTACTGTTTATTATAAACAGAGCATTTACTTAAAAATTTGTATCGATAAAAAGAATACCCGCTCGGCCCGGTGGCTAGGATCAACGTGTAGTATCTGCGCTTTGTGAGCTGCCGGGTCGGGTGTCTGTCGAACTCTCTGCTTGCAGAGGGGAACCCGGACGAAGCTCCGCCGAAGGGTGGGGTTTCGTTCAGGGAGGTTGACGGAACTAGCCCGCTTGGACGGGTTTAGATGGGTTTTATTTTTGGCTGGGCCTACGGGCTCAGACATACCCACATTAAAAAGGCCTTGTGCCACATTCGATCCCCGTGGGTGGATTGATAAACACCATCGATAAAAAGAATACCTGCTCGGCCCGGTGGCTAGGATCAAAGTGTAGTATCTGCGCTTTGTGAGCTGCCGGGTCGGGTGTCTGTCGAACTCTTTGCTTGCAGAGAGGAACCCGGACGAAGCTCCGCCGAAGGGTAGGGTTTCGTTCGGGGGAGGTTATTTATTTTTGGGACAGAGATACCCTTAAAAAGGCCCGCCTCGGTGGGTTTGGATGGCTTATTTATTTTTGAGCTGCCTCGGGTGTCTGTCGAACAGGCTCCGCCAGAGATGGAACCCGGCGGGTTTGGAAATTTTTGGCCTACAGGCCTTACCCACATTAAAAAGGCCTTGTGCCACATTCGATCCCCTGGGTGGATTGATAAATACCATCTATAAAAAGAATGAATAAACATAAAAATGTCTTAAAATAATTGTCGGACTTTGTCCATTTCATAATGTGTGACACACACACACACACACATATATATATATATATATATATATATATATATATATACACACGTTACACCACCTTGATATCCACTCAACTATCTATCTATCTATCTATCTATCTATCTATCTATATATATATATATATATATATATATGTATGTATGTATTACCTCATAGTGACATCCACCTCATATATATATATATATAAAAGACTTTCTCAACAATACGCATGGTTTCGCCATTGTTGAGCACTTCATTAAAAGCCCAAATTGTGCCGTCGACTCCAGCACTGATCCTTTTACTATCTTGAGTCGTGTTGACGCTCTTGGAAACAATTTACGTCCTGTTCAGACAGCCCTGCCAATGTAAACAGAGGGTGTGTCTGTTAGGTTTGACGTAATTTCAATTTAAATTATATTCTGCCTTTAATATTGTATATTATTTGTGTTTTATGTTTTGTATTGAAATATATAATCCCTCAATTTAAGCTCTGTATTCAGCTAAACACTTTTGATTTAAAAGAACTGACAAGATATGTCGATTTAATTTTGCAATTCACCATTTTAAAAATAAAATGACCCAACTTGGTTCCTAATAAGAAGGAAGTAATTTGATGCCATAAAATGGCATGTATGAGATGAATCTTCATTTCAGATATAAGGCACCTCAGCGTGGTGTAATGGTTAACCAGATGTTATGACTGAATAGTGAGTTTGATCCTGACCAATATTTCGGCGATATGCCACATCTAAACTACGCCTAGAAAATCATTAAGGACACCTCGGTCTGGTCTAATGGTCGGCAAGTTTGTATCGCTTGATCATTTACGACTGAATAGTGTGTTCGATCCTCACTAGGTACTCTCATACCTTCGCTCTTGTGCGATATCTAAGGTGAAAATTACCATTTCAGCAGTGAATATTCAGAAGAAAAAGATTTTAACGTATTTAAACATATGTTTAAAGCAAAAATTTTCTAAATGTACATTAACCAAATCAGAAAACATTACTGTATATAAAAAGCAAGCTGGTAGCACGACTGAAAATTAAATCACAAGTCCAGTGGAAAATCGATTCACGAATTTAATTCGTTCCTGAAGGCCGTTCGTAACCCGAAATGTTCGTAACCCGAAATGTTCGTAAACCGAAACTATTTTCCCAATAGGAATCAATGTAGAGAAAAATGTCACAGTACATTAAAATAGAAAAAAAAAAGCGCAACACAACACACGAACCTATACAGTACGTCAGTCCACTCAGTTCAGTAATGTTGTCCGAGAACCGAAATTTTGTTCGATAAACGAGGCATTTTCGTCTAGAATTTTTCGTTCGAAAACCGATTTTTTCGGCATGTGAGACGTTCGAGAACCGAGGTAGCACTCTATATAATTACAAAATCCAAAAATATAAATATGATTTAATGTCTACAATGACTGCAGAATTAAAACAGACCATCGCTGCTACGTCTTCACAATAATGCAATTTAAAGGGTCAATGTTACCACTACCACCACCACCACCACCACCTATAAGGTTATGCACTGATTTTATTAAGACATTTTCCTATATCACATTTTACTGGGCTGTATTTGTTTAATACAGCCTCATATTGGTGAAGACGTGGACTGAATGCTACAGAATTCCAAAGAACTTTACCAAATAACAGAAAGCACATCGCATGAGGACGATCAACAGCGGCGATTACTAAAAGGGATACACTACTTAAACTCAAAGAATAGGAAGGAAAACCCCACTTATACTGGAAAGAGCGATAACAGCTACGGGACGTGAAAAAACGATTTTAAAAAAGTTTTTAAAGAAATATTTTATATATTTAAACCGACAGCATTATTGACTGATCGATCAATGAATGCCGAATGTTTCCTTATAAGGAAACGGTAATACCATCACAATTATCAGACTGGGTGTCTTGATGGAGCATATTTATATCCAAGCGTCAATGTGTTGACGTACTGCTCTCTCATTATCATTATTTCTTCTTCTTCTTCTTCTTCTTCTTCTTCTTCGTCGTCGTCGTCGTCGTCTTCTTCTTCTTCTTCTTCTTCTTCTTCTTCTTCTTCTTCTTCTTCTTCTTCTTCGTCGTCTTCTTCTTCGTCGTCGTCTTCTTCTTCTTCTTCGTCGTCGTCGTCGTCTTCTTCTTCTTCTTCTTCTTCGTCGTCTTCTTCTTCGTCGTCGTCTTCTTCTTCTTCTAATATCCTTATTAGTTGCCAGTCTTTGTCCCATTTGGGCATATTTCTTCGGACACTGTTCATCTATTTAGGAACGTGCGTAGTAGGACAGCATAATAGCCAAGTGTCATGGTAGTTGGTATCTTAAGTTTGGCATATGTGGACTTCAGATGTACTTTGTTGGCGGGTTGCTCTTCCCTTCAATAATAATAAATAAGATGAAGAATAAGAAATGCAGGCATGATAAAGTTATTTATTGAAAGTTGTGTCAAAAGTACGGGTTTCAAGTTTTATGAGCATGTCAGCACAAATGAGAAGAAAGTGTCAGATAATAGCAAAGTGAAAATCCTGGGGGATATTCCGATACAGACAGGCAAATCTAAAGAGCAATAATCACGATTTGGTCCTGTTGAACAAGCAAATAAGATTTGCTACCTGACAGAATTCTCCAGTTTAGCTGACAAGAAAAGTGAAAGCAAAGAATATCGATAACTACAATTATTTAAAGAAAGCTATTTCTTTCAACTATTGTTCAACCGATACAATAAATAACACACAAGGCAAAAGTTTTTCAATGTTTTGATTTACGGATTCGTTTGCAAGTTATTTCTGAGCAGAAAATATTTTTTAGATTCTAAGAATTCTTTTCTTTTAGTTAATAATCATTTAGTGATACAACTCACTAACAGAAATGGTGGCGAAGATATGGATTCATACATAACCAAAATTTGATAAATAAACACGAACTTATAATGTGGATATAAACGGGGGATCAATTCTATATCACAAACAATATATAAACTGATCCCTTACTTTAAGGCCACATTAGTTTATATACATTTATACTACAGAGAATGTAAATAAATCTAAAAGACATAGCTGTATAGCTAATCAGAATTTAGTTGATTGATTCATTTTCCACGGCTTATCAATCCTTTTGCAGGTTATTTAAAGGCAGAAAACATTTTTAGATCGTAAATTTTTTTTAGATAATAATGGTTTACTGATAGAAGTATTACTAATTAACCCGTAACGGGGTGCAAGGGGTTGATTTATACCTTTCCCAAGTGTATTTGTAAGTAAGCGAATATAACGAACCCAACTGGAATTAGAAGTCGATTCTCGGATTTACATTACACCACCCACATATCCGAGTTCACAGCAGCGGATATTCTCATGTGGTCACCCATCTTGATATTGACCAGGCTCGATGTTGCATAACTTCGGTGATCGTACAGGAATTTGTGTTTCATCATAATGTGACTGTAAGCCATTATTGAATAGGAATGTTTTAAAGGCGTGTAGAAAGGAAGCAAAGGTTACATGTCATGAGTATGTGCCACATAGGTAACGGTTGTTCATCAGATTGAAAAACCTTAAGATTGTAGTTGTGAGGGAAGTCCGTTGGCCATTGTTACAGTTGTGGCGAAGAAGCCGTCTGAGTTAAATTTCCTCCTACCAATGGAATATGAAAAGAATGAGGATGAATCAACTCCGTAATGGCAAGTCCTAGCTCTGAGGGTCTGAGTTGGGGAAACCAAGAAAACTGGTTTGCCCGAACATCTGACGAAAACATACCAGTAGAGAAGCGAGAGGCTCGTAATGAGGTTGAAGGTGGGAGACCAATTCATCGTCGGAAACGCTTTTGGATTCTGTCGAGGCTGAAAATGAGGATTGGAATTGTTCTAGATAGATATGGCAATATCTTGCATTTTTTTAGTGTGATGTGGCTCTTGTTAAGATAGAGCATGGCAGGATGGGACAGTTACTTTCTAAACCGTTACAAGGGGCCGGCCACGTTTCTAGCGTCCTTACTGATGGATTGTATATAGGAGTTCTAATTGAATTCTGAGTGTTTTAGAAGGACGAACGAAGAAAGTAAATATGAGTGGTCATTGAAATATTTGGTGGGGATTGTGCAAAAAGTATGTAGATATTCGGTTATGATTTGGAAATAAGCCCTTAATGATAAGTACTTCTAGGACAAAAGGGGGTTATTCGAAAAACATTGGATACAAACTGTCGATAAAAAGTAAAAAAAATGGCCGGTTTATTTTCTTAATTCCGAACAGTGACAAGAATATAAACTTACAAGCAACCAACAGCTTATACAGCGAAGAATAATTGCAATAATAATAATAATAATAATAATAATAAAAACCGGCCAAGACTTGGCAGGGTAAATGAAAGAAATCAGCTGTCCAAATTATTCTTTTCGTGAATGATGCACTCGCTGATATTTTTTTGCCTCGCAAGAATATTTGGGTATATCTGACATAATTTGAAGTGCGAAATGGTTGAAAGCTGATGTCATGAGGAAAATGCAGTGTCTGTAAACTTCGGGTAGGAGGATAAATTATAATAATAATAATAATAATAATAATGTTATTAAAGACAAAAAAGTGCCTCTTTATTGATATGGCAGTCCCTGCAGACAGCAATGTATTTTTGAAGATCTTCAAAAAGCTGTCAAAATACAAGGAACTTGAAATCGAAATCTCGGATTGATCAGAAAAGATTCCGACAGATTCATTAAAGGGATTCTTTTGCCTTAAAGGAATACAAAACATTGTTCTCACGACTACAGCCCACACCTTACGAAGGGCTTTATCTATACAAGTGTTATTTTTTTTTTTTTTGCTAAATGGACAAAGTCATGAAATCATTTCCGACCTTAGGTCTCTGCACGGGAGCCGGAAAGAAATGAGTACACATAAAGAAATCAAAGGAAATAAAATAATAATAATAATTATAATAAACATATGTAGGAAAGCATATTACGAAATCGGAAGATGTCTACCAAAATCTAAGCAAAGTATTAGAAAACAATAAAATTTCGTTAGAAACAAAGAAAAGAGAACTGAACACTTATGTGATATATTTCCTCTTTATAGGCCGTGTCCCCTCAGGACGTAGGCGATCATGGCTCCGGACAACTCCTTGTCACTCGTAGCTGTAAATTGACGTTGCCTTTCTCTTATTTCTCCTAAGGCCTGTTCCGCCATCATTTAGTTCATTTTACTAAGTAATTTATGCGTTGTTTTCCACTCTTCCTCTGTTCCGTGAGTATCAGATTGTCAAGCCTTCTTTCCTCATTATGTGTACTAGAAATTCCTTCCTGATGTTAAGAATTAGTTTCCTTTTTGTTTCCATTTTTCTTCAAAACGTAACCGTTACTCACATATTCGGTCCAAGGTATCCTCAGTATCCTTCGGTAGAACCAGATTTCTGTTGCCTCAAGTCTCCTCTTCATCCTTGAAAAGATAATCCAGCACTCATTGCCATACAGGAGGACAATTTAGTAATCTTTTCCTTGTTTCTAGAAACAAGGAAAAGATTACTAAATTGCTATGTGCAATCTGTCCTCCTCTATGGCAACGAGTGCTAGACGGAATGTTTCCATTTCTTCATACTCTGCTTAGTTTTTGGAATGCTCTTTGGCTATCCCAATACACCTTAAAGAAGTAAGCGAGTACAAATGAAGAGGTCTGAAATAGACATTTTTTCCATTTCATTAAAACAGATTTTAAACACTTAAGACTGTTGTCGCCTCTCCTATCTTTTCTTTCTTTCTTTTTCGCGCTGAAAACAACTAGCGTCTCTGATATGTCTTTTGTGTCTTTCCACGCAATCAAATTGGAATAGTCCATTATTTATGACGTATTGGCAGGAGATGTGACACACATCTCTCTTTGAATAAAATACACAATCGGAAGAGAGTACTTAGTTTTACCGATGCAGTTTCTCATCCGAATTTATCAAGGCAAATCATAATAAACAAAAGTGAAATGTTGTATAGTTACTCGAAAATCAAAAATTTAAAAAGACACTCCTGCGAAAGTCTCTTTTTGGATATTAGTAACTGTTTTTCAATCGTCTATTTTATTCAATTTACCATTTTTGCAGATATATTCTGAGAACTTTTATACATTGTTGATAAAAAACAAAAACACACACTTAAGCAAAAATAAAAAAAATGCTAATATCCAAAAAGAGACTTTCGAGAGAGCGTCTTTTAAATTTCGCGTTTGTTATCATCACTTGCCTTGAAAAAGTCGGATGACGAAACGCTTCGTCAAAACTAAGTATTGTTTTCCGATTGTGTACTTTATTCAATTTGTCTTTTGTACAGATATTCCTCTGAAAACTCTTTCTTTGTTTCTCTCACCAAGATAAACAGTTTCTCTGATATGTCTTTTCTGTATTTCCACGCTTTGAAAATGGAATAGATCATTATTTATGAGGTATTAGCAAGGCGCAAGGGTCGTGCTAACTAAAGGTGGTGAATAATGAATTATAATAAGATAATAAGATAATAAACGTACGTGTTTTTCCATTATATTCGAGAACTCTTTATAAATTAAAAGTAACAAAGGTCACTCAGAGAGCTTAAATAACGAACTCGCTAACAAGGAAATCTGAAATCTTATGACCATCCGAGTTATTAGCGTCGAAGTACAATACATTTATACATTAACTTTTTGGGAAAGCAGAAAATCGTTTTTATTTCACTTTCTAGCTGGCATTTTGACCTTGAATGAAGAGAGAGATGGAACGCCACGTAATGCTTGATTTAGCGAACGTGACCTAAATGGAATTTTGAAAATGGTCCTTTTTTTTCTCCTTGTTTTCGTGGAGGAGAGATTGCTTCTTGTAGATGACCTTTTCATTTACACCTGTCAGGTTGAGTTAAATGTCAGTGAAAGATTTTCACTTCGATTAAAAGTAGAAAAGGTGTATTGACCCTACAGAGAAATTTCCACAGGATCGAACTGATGAAAGATATCTCCGGCTTATTTTTATCTTGCATTAGTTTTGTCTTCTATTCAAGTCAATATTCATGATTTCTAATAGTATAATGTCGATATAACGGAACAGAAATTGAAACCTTGAAAATAATAATAACATCCCATTAAATAACGTTGGTTCGTGAATTTGGTGATATATTAATTGAGTTCAATCCCTGGGAAAGACAGTGTAAACATGGACTGAGTGGAAACGTGTGAATACTGTCGAGTACTAAAAATAAGATCTAGGCGATATATTTAGACATAAACAGTGGGTCGAGAATATCCGTTAGATATCTAAAATATTTCAGTTCAGAATTTTCTACAAATTACCCAGATCGGTTAAAAACATGATGAAGACGGGAAGACACGACGGTCGAAACATTGTGGTAACAGCAACACACGAGGAAAACAATGTTCTGGATATAAATAGTGTAAATAATGGTAATTCCTCATCTCAGTAACTCAGACAGAAAACATGCCATTCCATATATTTGCCATGCTGAACTTATCCATTTAAGTCTTCTTCTCTAAGGGGAGATAAATACTCTCTGTCTGTTCATGACCAGCAGCAGTATGGATTTTTATGTCGAGAGAACTGTTTTGTCAAATTTACCAACGAAGTGAGAAAAAGAATGAAAGAATGAAAGAAAGAAGGGAAGATGGAAGAGGTGATAGGAGTCCCACGTATTTAGCTTTTGTTTCAGTGAAATGGAAGAAATATCAATGTCAGATCTCTATATTTGTACCCGCTTACTTCTTAAAGTAACGACAAGCATTTATACTTAGACAGTGAAGGCGACTCGAGAGCCATATTGTGATGTTAAGACCACGCAGAGATCGTCTAAGTGAACTGGGTTAACCAACCTGAGCGTATTTGGGAACTGGGAACCTTCTGTAAAGTTATTCACTGCTTTTGTTTATATCGCTATATCACGCAATTATCATGTATATCCTTATCAGTCTATGTACGTTACGTTGTGTATAGTCTTTTAGTTTACCATTGTCTGTAGACAATTCTGTGGACCTCAAGTCTGCATCAGAGACTGACTGTACGACGGAAAAAAACTTTCTTCGATTTATCTCTGATGTGGAAACATATTAGTTATAGCATCGTTTCTTGGAGGGAGCGGCTGTGTAAGGACAGATTTATACAGGGTGGCCAACTACCCATCACCAAATGTTAGGTTGTCTCGTAAAGAATTCGGAGCCGGCGTGGAGTCGTCACTCTTTTTGGTCCATGTGATTCAAATTACCATAATTCAGTCAGAGTTCTAACTATTTCGGTAGAATCTCTCAATTTTCACTAGCTTACGTATTCTTAACAGGTTTTTTATTGGTATTTTACGTTATATTTGTACCTAACGTCACTAGTTATGTGTTAACAATGAGAATAAAAGACCTGGTAAAACTTTCAATGAATACAGATTCAGAAACGGCGGACGCATTATATCTGAAAACTGACAGAATTAGTGATCCGATAGGCTATAAAAATGTTTTCGTCGCCAAGAATAGTGTGGATAGTGCTCGATGCTTGGACAAATTGTCTTCCTTGATTATAATCATTGAGCAACGATAGGAAAAAGTAATTCGTTCATTATATGGAATAATATCAAGATAGTTAATTTGCAGCAAAATGTACATTATGAGTGATGCAGCAAAAAATCCAACAGAAATTTTATGAAATAGCAATGAAAGTGATTTTTCGGCTAAAGTTATATCCACACCTAACAGAACAGGAAATATAACAGAAATAGAAATATCGCGGAGATCATCATCGTCAAATACTCCCCAAAAGTAAGCAAATACCACAGACATTTAAAAAGAAATACACGAAAATTCACAGAATATCACCAATTCACTGCAAAGCCCTAAACAACCGTCCTTGCTGCTGAAGAAAGTGCGTATGTGCAGCTAAACAGTAACTGCATAAACAATAACTTAATATACGAAGCTGCGGTAAGATTAAAAGAAAAATTAAAAATTAAAAGAAAACCACCCAAATTTATCTAAGAATAATCGAAGGTCTCTAGAAAGAGAGAATCTTCTCGTAACAAGATCAGGTAATAGCAAAGACTATGCATAAATGCATAGCATTGTCAAAGAATATACGGAAATTATATATATATATATATATATATATATATATATATATATATATTGTGTGTGTATTTAGGCAGCATTTTTTCATTGATGCATGTTTCATTAAATAATATAGACAAGTGTTGTCTATTTATTTTATGTAAATTCTTTTCATATCGTCTGATAAACTTAATAACATTATCATTAAAAGAAGGAAGAAAATCACAATATTGACACATATTTTTTAATCCTCTCTAAGCTTTCGGCTTACATAAGCCATTATCAAAGATGACAATAACATTACAATATATTAAGCAATACACGGACAAGACAGTGATGATAGTCTGTTTCTGTTTACATGGAATATTTCCAAGCAACGATAAACACGTGCATATAAGACGCTAGAAGCTAAAATCGCACCGCAGCTCATGACGTCACAGATGACTACGTGAGAGTGAAAACGAAAAGTATTTAAGAATATTTGTGGAGATTTCATAGTTTATTCTAACCTGAACAAAATAAACTATGAAATCTCCACTTGTCTATATTATTTAATGAAACATGCATCAATATATATATATATATATATATATATATATATATATATATATATATATTAATCGCACTTAAATGATAAAATGACATCTGTTCTCGTACTATTATAATTCCGCCAACAAAACATGAAAACAACTCAAATTCTGAATAGTGTTGATTTCATGTTAATAGTTTGTTCATTTCCTGAAGAAGGTCGTAAACCAGACATTAAAACAGACGACTTAAACATAAAGCACAATCGTGAAAAAATAAAGTAGAAGCGTTTCTCTCAAAGAAAAAAGAGAACGATTCTACGCACAATGAAATCATATAAATTCAACTCTTCTCACTTTCGTACAGTTTTATTTGGCTGTTTCTCATTGGTAGGCTCAAAGTTTTCGAACATTTTAATTTACCTTAATATTTCAAAATAACTTTCAACTTCTACAGATGGATTTCTGTAAGAAACATCCTCATCATCTAAACCCTTTCACGTTTACAAAATCATTTGTTTCTTCATGTTTTTAAGAAGAAATTTAATACATTCTAAATGTATTCTTCATTTGCAAGTTGTTTTAAAGATGTTTGCTATTTATCCCAGCAAACTATTCGCCTTTAACAGTATCCTTTTGTTTCGATTTGTCCTAAGCGTAAAAATAATATTTTTTTTTGTAGATATTTACACTATTTCTATTCGGACGATCTTCGCTCCAAAGAGGTCAGCAAAAGGGGCATAACGACAAAGGACATTGACACCATGAGTTGAGAAGACGTCGCTAACGATTGCTCACACTGGAGACGTGATTTACACTGATAGTAGGACCGAAGAGTGTTAAAACGAAGGCTTCCGCTGTGGAGAAGCGTGCTCGACCGAAAGAAAACATGTCGACATTGGTGGAGAGCGTTTTCACATGTATTTGTTGCATTCAAGACTCTAACTGCTTTGTACAGATCCATCCACACTTTTTGAAGGGCCGAATACAGAGACCTTGTGAACTACGTACCACAAGGTACCCAGAAGACACTCCGCAGGTTTTGAATTCAGAGTTGTCCTTTTCCTAGACCAGTTGCTTGTCTGTCCTGCTATTTACGAATAGATTGAGTAAGAAGAGAATTCATACATTTCTCAAGGGTATTAACACCTAAGTGAATGTAATCGATTCGACCTTGGCTTTCCCATTCCTCCATCCAAGCCACTAACCATTACTTCACCATGCTCTCTCTCTCTCTCTATATATATATATATATATATATATATATATAGTGTTGCCATCAACTCTGTTGTTATCACGATGCTTTGGTAGTTGTGCCATCCGGCCTTCCCCAGTTGTATAGCAATCTGAAAAGCCTACGGATAATTCTGAACTAAACCCTTTATTTAAACTACGGGGTTTGATGTTTCTCGTTACTCGACTGATATCTAGGAATATCTAGTCAAGTCTTATTTTATTTAGTATTGTTCAGTTATTGCTTTTTTTTTCACTGAGTGCAAGTACATATTGACCAACCCAAGAATTGAACTCACAACCACTATATCACCAGATTCACAAATGAACGCATCTATCCATGAGCCCATTGTTCCGATCCCAGAATTTCAGACAAAAGTATTTTGTGCAATGTTTTAAAATTTACATATAGTTAAACCTACTTTTTTTTTTAAAGTGTTTTACGAGATATTTGTCCATTCCGTTTATTTTCTTTCTCCTATTTTCATATTGGAAAACTAATCAAAGAGGAACCAATTAGATTATGATGATTTAATTTGTCTGTTTAACGGTATATTTACTCCTTATGGATCATCTAATGTTGAAATTTAATATTCCTGGGCGCTTGGAAGTAATAAAAATATATCTTATTCCGTTTTTACGGATGATAGATAATACTAAGTTTGTTTGTGCATGCGTTTGTATGGCTATGGTTACTAGAGGCGGTGATGTGTGTTTTAAGTTTTAGTTTTGTTAAAATTACATTTTAGAGTATAGTTTGATTTAATTTTAGGATATTATATGGATTAATGCCATAAAAGTTGTTTTATGTGGATTGTTTGATAGTCTTTTAAACGAATTTGAGTGGAGCCAATATAATTTGTTAGTATGTTGTTGATTTTTTTATAAAAAATTACTATTTGCATTTTTACTATAAAATGTATTTGAATACATTCATAGTGTTTTGTTTTTGTTTGAGAGAGTGGTTTCACTATTTGTTCCTGTCTGGGACCCTAACAGGTACTACCATCTCGGATTGGATAGACCTGGGAAAATTACATGTCTGGGACCCTAACAGGTACTACCATCTCGGATTGGATAGACCTGGGAACAACAGCAATTAAGAGTTCATCAGACGTTCCTCAAAACCTTCTTATCATAAGACTTGCCAATGGATGTATTTTATCCTCATATCGAGGACTGCCAATTAGGATAATTCAGCAGATCAAACACTTAGCACTAACTTCACTGATATACGGCCAAACTATTTTAAAGCCTTATCTTACTAAAGATTAACGGCAAAACAGCTGAGCACCAATTTACGTTGGAACTCATTAAAGCATAAATTTTCATCACGAGAAACTTATTAACAATAAATTCAAGAGAAGTCGCATAAAGAATTTACGATTCTTAACTAAGTAAAGTTTCAAAGACGAACGTTTCCGAGCAGCAGTCGAAATCGCAATAACATGAATTGTAAACAAGCGCAGTTTCTAATGTTTCTTCAATTAAACGTGAGGTACTAAAATATTTTTGGAAGAATCCAGTAGCAATCCGAAAAACACGCGTAGAAAGTTTCAAATAATAATTAAAATCGTAACAGTAAATGTCAGAGAGAATTCATTGCCTTGGTAAATATCGAGGTGCTTAAAAGGATTTTGGAAGAATATCATAGTAAAACTCCAAAAAAATGACGTTTATCACCAGTAATTGTTTGTCTGTAAAAGTAGTTTGCTATCTATAATATCACGTTGAGAGGGTCAAAGTAATTTTGGAAGAAATCCAGGATCTGCGTGTTCAGCTCCAAAATATGATCTAAATTATGATAATGTAAAGTTTCATCGCATGTAGCTTTCGATCAAGAGCTCTGCGCTCATGCACCCGAAAGAGAGACCCAAGGAATAAATTACCCTCCTAGTAATGATCGAACTCATTGCATCAATATTCGTCAGCAAGAAATACTTAAAAACCTTTGTTTCACTATGAGGCGTAAGAAGTACTCGGTCACAAGGGGTAAGTACACAATAAAGATGAACTTTCCTTACTTTCTATATATATATATATATATATATATATATATGTTTGATAGGATAAAAAAATACCAAACACTTATAAATCTAACATATTTTGCTTTTATGAAAGATACATCAGAGAGTAAGTTATGGAAAAACATTCTGGTATTTTTATTTCGGTGTTTGGTTTTCATTGATTACGTCTTCAAGTGTATTTGAATTGTCAAGCACCGTTTCTATGTAAAGGTAACGTGTGTAATTGTGTCATAATTTTAATCTTTCGATGCGGGATTAAGAATATATTGCATTTTTGGACACACACACACACATATATATATATATATATTAACACATTAATAAAAATACGAGAAAATCAAACAACGCAAATTTTTAAAAAAATCAGCATGTTTTTCAATATCTCATATATATATATATATGGTTTAAAAATGGAGTTTTGGCAAATATAGCTCAGGACGGCTGTATATATATATATGGTTTAAAAATGGAGTTTTGTCAAATATAGCTCAGGACGGCTGTATATATATATGGTTTAAAAATAGAGTTTTGGCAAATATAGCTCAGGACGGCTGTTGTTTTTGCTGATTCTAAAGTCCAATTAGATGAGAATATGTAATATGTACATCATTTATTTCAATACTGCACGTTTCTTCAAGACGTAAGTAGTATTATCTCACATTAGGTTCCTTTTCTTTAATTTCTAGAAATTGACATGAAATCGTGAAAAAAAGGGATTGGATGAGTTTGCTTTTGCTTACTCCACATATTTGAACCCTGTTCCTTCTGTACATGGTTGATGCTGAAGGTTAGAGAAGGAATTCAGCAGAATTATATAAAATTACCATTTGTTACACAAAGTAAATTGAAGAATTTCATGCCAGCCTATGTCGTGATGTGACACTACACATAGAAGCGGAATTAATCTTACAGTATGTAAGATAAATATGACAGAATGATAAGGAAAAAATAATAAACGTTTCACTTTATCAGAGAATGAGATATTGAAAAACATGCTGATTTTTTAAAAAAATTGCGTTGTTTGATTTTCTCGTATTTTTATTAATGCGTTAATATATATATATATATATATGTGTGTGTGTGTGTGTGTGTGTGTGTATCTGTGTGTGTGTATGTGTGTTTGTCGAGGGTTTGAATACGTGTACACACATATATCATACTTATTATAAAACCCAGGTTGTGTGTGTGTGTGTGTGTGTGTGTGTGTGTACGTTTATCTATTAGATCGGATTTCCTACATTTTTCAACAGATTTCAACAAAACTTCACAGGACTACGTAAAATTACCTTGCAGTGGTTCTGACAGCGCCCAAAATTTGAAAAACACAATTGTTTTTGCATGAAATCAATTTGAAAACACAATTAAGAGGCATTGCTGTCACGTGAATGAAAGGGGGACAACTCATATCGAGTTATACTTATTACAAAAAACCAGGTTGTGTGTGTGTGTGTGTGTGTGTCCGTGATGCAGCTATTCTTTTGAAGGAAATTTGTTCATATGGTTTTAAAGATGCTCTATCACGTTCCCGATATCCAGATCACAGCTGTTTGAGATTTCCTATAGCCCCACTGAACTTAAAGTCAATTCAGGATTGCTATGGTAAAAATTTTCTATCCCAAGTAAAAATCATCACAAAAATCGCAAAAGTCATTTTGTTACAGTTTATTTTCTCTTAAAAAATGGATTTTCATAGTTTTATAGGGGTAAAATATTGAAAAATGACTGTTTTGTCATCACCTAAACAAATATCAAGGAAACTTTTGATCTGAACCCCATGAAACTAGGTAATTTCTGAAAGCAAAAGATATATTCTTTCATTTAAAAGTAAAATTGGCAGGTGTAAATGACTCAAAGTTTTATTTCAGGGGGTAAAATGTGAAAAAAAAAGTGAAAATTTTGCATTTTTTCTAGTTCTAAACAAAAACTCTCCCCATTAATGAGAAATTAACCTTTTATTTTGAAAATCAGAAAGCCTAAATCATAATCAAACTATTTCAGGCATAAAATTGAGAGTTTTGAAGGAAATCAACATTCCTAGGGGGTCAAAATGCAACAAAGTCTATTGGTAATTTTCAATTATATGATTGCCAGGAGTTTAAAAAAATGACACCCGACCACGGAAATCTTTAGGCGAAAGATTTATCTGCAATTCCTGACCACCAGAAAGTAAAAGTTTTTTTCCCCCACCCCAAAAAATAGCAGCGATAAGGAAAATTAATCCAAATTGAGTGAAATCTCTGGGTCAAAGGTCAGCCAGCCAGCAATAAATGTTTAGAACAAGTTGTAATAAAACCCACCACTCCCAGATAAGAGCAAAGAGTGAAAAAAAGGGATCAACATTAGTAGGACTTGATATAACCTATGTTTGAACAATGGTTTGATGTGTTTTGTTTTGTTCTTAACACGCCGTGACCCGGGTGATGACAACAACACTTAGCAGACAACATTGTTTTTTTTCTCTCCGCATATCTTTTGTATTTTCCATTGCTGGGCCATTTAGCCATACCTTTTATTCAATGATGCTCATGCCAAATGAAAGAGAAAGTGATGAAGTTCGAATGATATTATTTTGAAGCGAAAGTAAATATTTTTTCATTAAAAAAAAAAAAAATTGGGCATAATTTCTTAATGCTAACTACTGAGTGGCATTTTCCACAGCCAAATCGTAGATTAATTACCAATGCATGTGCAAACAATAGCCGTCCGGATCCTATCACGCCACACGAAGAGGTCCAGAAGTTTACTGATTGATCGAAAACTTGTTGCACATAACTATTTTTCACGGTCAGTTTCCATTATTTCATCTTGATGTTGCCATTTTCGGACAGCCAAGTCATCATGGATTCAGGAAAACACTTTGGTACAGGTTTGCTTTAAGAACTTTACATTGTATGAAGTGTTTAAAATGTTACTGACGAATGAGATTTTTCGCTGAATATTTTGTCTACGCACCATGTTTGATTTTCCTATATGACAAAAACAAGGCTTTTAAACAGCCGTGATATAGTGGAAAGCGCTGATCGGCGAATCTGTTTAACGCTTTTATCTTGAAATTTAAATACTAGCTATTGGAATGTATGTTTATTGATAATTGTATTTCTCCTAGTCTAATATATTCGCCTCAAGTGTGTTGCGATTTTGCGTAAGCATTTCCATGTATTTGCTCTAGAGTGTAAATTATCTGTATCAGAATTTAATGTAAACAATATATATTCGTTTTATTTGATAGTAGCCAGATAAATGTTGAAAATTCGGAGAAAATTTAGCTAACTTCGAATTCTAAAACTCTATCCGTATTATCATTTTGATTTATTTTCCAGAATCTCTTAGTCCCAATTTCAAGCGTATCATATACAATAATTACCGTGTCTCTCTGCTAGGAGGCATGGTGGAGTCATGAATAGTGGCTCGGACCTATTACGGAGAGCCGAGTTCGAATTCCAGTCCAACCCATTATATATTACTACTATTAGCATATTACATGCAAATACAGTTGTGAAAAGTATGAATCCTCTTCTTCTCCCCAGCTATGGGTAAATAGCAGAACAGACTGGGATCTTTAGCCTTGTGTGCCTCTACGAACCTGATGGGTCACGAGACTCGCGTGGATGGTTTCCCACAAGCAAACATTGATTTGTTACTACAAGGTCAAATTCAACCGGTAGGTAAGAAAAAAATCGCACATATATTTCTTCCTTAAGCTTTGCTAGGTAGTGGTATATTTTGACTGGCAGTAATTGCATCACATTTACTTGTAAATCGTCGAGATGTGAGACTGGTCAATGATGAAGTGTGAAAATATCTAAAGCTATCTACGGCCATGGAAAATTATGATAAAGTGAAAGAATAGAGAGAAACAGGTTTCAGTCAGTGTCCCTTGGGCGAAACTTATCTTCTTATGTTGAAAAAGATTTTTTTATTTCACTGAATTAGAGCGTATACACATGATAGTCTTATGGCCTCATACACATGATAGTCTTATGGCCTCATCGATCTTTCTTTTTTTCAATGAAATTAAACAGTGTCTCTGGTGTGCTTTTCCCACCTTTCCTGCAATCAAAACGAAATAGTCTATTATTTAAGATGTGTTAGCAGGTAGTAAGGTTCATGCTAACTAAAGAAGAAGAAAAATTGTGATATGATGGATTTTTATTTCTCTGATTTAGTTTACTAATAAGTAAAAGCGTTTTCAGTATTTTATTTTCATACCATTTGTACTCATTATTTTAACATTTTAGAAGAAACTTTTTAATTATCATTATTTTATGGCTATTGCTACATATTATTGTTGATTTTTATATGAATAAATATTATTATTACTCCTTTTCTATAGTCGAAACGTTGCACGCTTCTCGATAATCTATCGCTGTTTCTATGGCAAATGTTCTGAAGAGCTACATATATTTTAAGTCCATGAGTTCTGATTTTCACAGCATAGACTCACTATGCAACATACACCGATACGAATCATTCGCGTTCCTTACGTATTCCATTTGTAAAGAAAGAAGTCCCACTCGGACAGCTTTTTTTCCCAAAACCGCTTCTAGGTGAAACAGACAATCGAAAAGAAGTTTCCCATCTTCACAACAATCATCACCTATCTCCATCTAAGGTTAAGCGTTATCTTTCCTACATGTCCTCATGAACTGCATTTCTGACCTCATCCACTATCTTGGGCTTTGTATTGGGTGAACGCGACTAAAATAATTATGGCTGAGCGAGAGAGACAAAGTGTCTCTGGGAAGCAATATACACACATCCCATTATAACCAACATGATATCCAGTCTGATAAGGGTATTACAGTCACACGGATGACCGACAAATATAAGCAGTATACCTTTGCAGGTAAATCTATTTAGAAATATCTTAATATCGGAGAGAGATCTTCCTTCAGATTGTCTCCGATTGAATCTGTTACCAAATATCTAAACGTGAATTCCAAGCTGCCATAGATACCTCATCTTCCAAAGCTAAAAATCAAAGGTGTCGAAATCTGGTCATGATCACTTCCGCTAACCAGCACATGAACAGAAATGCGCGGTGGGTCAACCCCAGGAAATAAACCCTATTTGTTGAACTGAACAGAATATTCTCCGTTGTCCATTCATCAAGACAAAATATGTACATGTTACCACCTCCATTTAATTAATATATATGCCTGGTTTAGAATGACAGAATTTATTATTATCAATTTTTTGTTATGTCCACTTATACTGTTGTTCTGTCAATGTTATGAGTTCCAAGTACTGCAGTACTTTTTAAATATGCTTTCTTAAAACCATATGTGTTCTCAAATAGGAATTGGTCCTGTAAATCAAAGTAGCAAAAATGTGGAAACTACGATTATGATTGTTGTCAATGATTATGATTGGTTATGTTAAAGAAGGGTACGAAAATTTCCTGATAGGGGCACTTCATCAGAGCACTTTCCACGGAAGTAGCAATAGTCCAGCAGGAGGATTGCTACATCGCGCCTGTGCGAGAGAGTTTGGCGTGTGGAGAATAATGGCCCGGTGACGCTTTGAATCTCTATCAAGACAGGAGTGTGAGGACTAGACTGCTTCCGCCTAAATATGACAACAGTACTCCATTTTTGGCTTGATCTGCCTCTTGTAATGATAGAGGATAGCACGAGGAGGCAGTTACATACTGGGGCTATAGAGCCGAACATTTTACCTGCATCCTTAACAATGAATCGTATTTACGAGTTCCACTTGTGGGTGGGTGTGATTTTGAGGCCCAACAATCTTTGAAAGCACGGAACTTCCCCTATAGGACCTCCGTTCATCCTGATTGTTGGTATTTTGCAGTCACATCGGCGATGATGGAATGTAACTAGCTTGTTCTTCAAGGCATCGAATGTAACTAGACAATTGTACCTCATCGGATAGTTTGTGAATGATCGGAAGAGAGATTAGTTAACAACCTCTGATCATCAAGTGTTTTAACGGTGCAACGTATATAGTTGTATCATCGGCAGAGATATTTACAAATGATCTGAGTATATTTTAGGCAGATTATTTATGTAGATCAAAAACAGGGTTGGCCTAAAGCGTGACGACTGTGCACCTGCGTTAACATCTACGGCCTCGAGACTACCCGTTGGGAAAGATTTTATGATCGATCAGACTCTTCCAGTGATTCCATTACTGTAGAGCTTGTGTAGTAAGTCTTTGTGCCATACCTTATCGAATGCCTTTGAGATATCTAGCGCTATGGTTCTCGAGGTGTATTTATCGTTAAGAACTTCACTAATTCTGTAGTGATTGTAGTTAGGACATCGGCAGTAGATCGGGCCGTCCGAAAACCATATTGCTCGTCGTTGAAGGGTTTGTTCTTTTCTCGGTGCTCGACGACCTTCTTATAGATTAAGACCTCAAAAAGCTTGCTGATAATTCTTAGGAGTCTAACGGGTCTGTACTGGGTGTGGAAAGATCGCACATTCTTGTTCTTGAAAACTGGGCATATGCTTGACACTTTCAAGCAGCGGGTTAATGGCTTTGCTGGGATCGGGGATAATTACAGGTTGATGTTGTTATGGACAACCACTGGAATTTTGTCTAGATCAATGACTTTCTTAGGTTCAAGACCTTTGATAGGTCTAGAGATTTCTTGGGCTGTCATGGTAATATTAATGAGATTATGCTCAGTGAGACGTGAAAAATTGGGGAGGGGATGGTCATTTTCATCTAACTTTGAATTAGAGACAAAGATGAAGGCGAAGCTGTTCACCTCATCTGTTGAGGAAAATATGACCTGGGACCATTTATAATTGTGGGGCGCAGCCGCTTTACCACTGTTAATGATTTGGTTGGTGATCTTCCAGAATTCACGGGATCCAATTTGTTTCTTATTAATTCTGGTTTGGACCGCTAGTGGGCAGCTGCACTTGGCATTTTCAAGAAATTTTTTGAAGCAATAACAGGCAGTTCTGAATGCAGTGAGGGCCGAACTACATCGCTCCTTGCGATAGATCTTAAAGTAGTGTTTTCGGTGAGTTAATGCCTTAGCGCCTTCAGGTGTGAACCATGTTAGACTGTTCGAGTTTTGCTTGAACTTTTTGGTATGAAACTCTCTATTCCAGAAAAGGTCCAATTAGTGTCAAGGGCAGCAGCTTTTGAGGCAGCATGGTTAAAGAAAGTTGACGGGGAGCGTTCATCATATTGGATCGAAAGCTGCCACTGTCTGCCTTCGCATAGCGAAAATTAATTCTATGGAACGGTACATCAGGTGAAAGCTTAGGCTTGGCATCAATCTGGATACTGATTATGGAATGTTCTGACGTGCCTAGTAGAAGTAAAACTTTTGTGAGGCATTTAAAAGGACAGGAGGTTATGAAGAGGTCGAGGTTTCCCGTGATGTCCCGTAGGGTCCCAAACTCGGGTAGATACTGCGATGATCTGGGTGGAAATCTCGAAGATGTGGCACATCAGGACATCAATAATTCCAGTTGGAATCCTCGGATTGATTGCAAAATGTTCCGATAGACTAAGTGAACAGATTCCTGGTAGCCCATTTCTTAAAGAAATACAAAGCATTATACTTACGAATACACCTCACACATTACGAAGAGCTTTATCTATGTAAAATGTGGGTGGTCTTAGGGGTTTATGCAATAAATGATCAGTGGAAAATGTAATAAAGCCTTTTCTGGCCTTAGGTCTCTGGTTTGAATCCGAAAGGAAATGTTTATACAACAGAAAATTCAAGGAAATAATAATAATAATAATAATAATAATAATAATAATAATCTGACGGAATGGGCAAAACAGAGGAATAAATCATTTGAAACAAAATTTGGAAGCCTCATCTACTGAAATCATTGTGATGTGAGCAAATTGCCTCTCGTCTTGTGGATATTCCTTCATTTATTATGGCAACTTTTGGATTATTTCATTCCGTGTTGATAGCTCTTGTCGCGAGAATGGATCACCATTACCATAACCACTACCGTTAAAAAAAATAATGTTTAAAATTTCTGTGCAATTGGTAGACATGCTTTTTCCCACAGCATACTCTCTTTGGATTTGTGATTGGAACAAAAACGATGTCACCAACATGCCTAAGAAGTCCTCAGGATTGAATATCCACCAAATCAGATTTTATTCAGATACGAATACATAAATATTATTTTTATCCAGTGCCGACATTTGAGGCGGTGTTAACAGCTTGTAACGTGATGAATAATTGCTTAAGGAGATATCTGGGGATCGGGTCTATAGGATAGATGTGTAACTGTAAAGGTATCATAGTAACATTGGATATTTACCCGAACAGGGAACACTAATTAAATTCAAGACAATAATTTACATGTAACAACATTTTATTAACATAGATAAAGGAAAATAAATAAAACTTGTCTCACCATCCCTGATCTTTTAAACTGGGTCCTTTTCTATTCCATTGGCAAGAGGTGGATGCCAATCGGACAGTCTTTTCTCAAGAAACGTTGCTTTGTGGAATAGATACCCAGGGTAATATTTTCGTAATTACTACAATCTTTACTTTAAATCTAGGGTTGCTTTTATTGCATAAAAGCCTGAACTTTAATTTTGTCATTTCTTGCGCTTACACAACACCAAAAGTGACCCATCGATCTTGGTTGTCTCTTTGCTTTGTATTGAATGAACTTTAATATAAAATATGAATAAAAACGTTGAATAGATATTTGTATATTGAGATATCCTTTGAAATATCCTATTGAAAGAGTTAAGTTACTGTCGATTGAATTATATATATATTGTTGTGGTAGGATCCACCTAATTTGCATAGTGGAGTACCGACCATATAAATATGGTTGGTACCGGGAAGAGAGGAAGGAATCAAGAGATTCAACCAGAGACTCTGCCCGACTGCGACTCAGTCAACACATTCTCCAGGAACGGTCTTACCAGGAATATACAAAAGACTATATGTAAATATTGTGTACACTTTCTTGTTTCAATACATTTTGTTCTAAGTACATTTTGTGTTGCATTATTATTCCATGCATTAGTCAAGTTTCAACATATATATATATATATATATATATATATATATATATATATATATATATATATATATATATATATTATAGGAAATGTACGTTTGACACTTCAGCAGTTCAGCAGTTATCGGTTTTTCTATGATTGGCTGGGGCTTCTTTCCATTTAAATCAGTTTGGAAAAGCAAACATGTTGATTATACCATTAATCTCTCCCCGAGTTAAATATTCTATCCGTTTATTTGTTGATGTTGTTAAAATCTTCGCATTACTGATATTTGGTAATATTTTTTTATTCTTTAGCGCCAGTCTTCGAAATCCGACAACGGATAGTGTTCTTCAGTAACCACAGAGTTCCTTCATTTGAAACCGTTTTTAATCAGTGATCTGAATAGCTTAGAGTTAAGATCTGGGCGAGATGAGCGACATTCATGACATCCATGACGTCGTCTAAATTTAAAAAGTCTATTTAAGAATATAACTCGAATATTCAGCTTAAATTTATGGTATTTTAATGAATTTGTAACTATAATATTACTAACAGCTAGAATATTAATAATTTTACTAAAATACTAGCACTAAACTTTACCCAACCTCTTATCATCTATAACGTGTGCTTGTTGATTATTGTCATAGAACAATGGTGTGAAATCTTGATTTTGTATATTAAAAGATACGAAGCTCGAGAGCCACTCAAGGGAGAGTCATAAATAAATGAACTATTTGAGGATGTGGAAGAAAGCGAAGGTTATGAAGATAAAAAAGATAATGCTTGAACATTGACTTGTCCAGCTTGAGATTGTTATTGGTCAGAGAAGTAAGCATTTGGATGATGTCAAATATATACCAGAAAAAATGAAATGGGGTCATTACCGCCCTCATTGGACAGGCATCTGACGTGGATTGTATTTGCTAACACACAAGCGTCACTGGCTCAAATCACATCCTCCTTAAATACAGAAAATTTCAGAGCAGGTTAGTTTATTTCAACTGCTATTTTGTGAAAAAATCAGCCGAATGCTACAGTTTGAAACACTCCAACCATTATCTATCCTTATTTTCCTAATCTGCACTTCTTTCTACATCCTATATAATTCATATCCCCCATTTCATTCACTAAGTCTCTCCCTTGAGTGACTTTTTAGCTTTGTATTTTGGGGATCTTTTAATATAAAAATATAAAGATCTTACACCATTGATCGATGCACTTCTTGAGTTTTCTTTGCTTTGATTAACGGCATATCAACTACTCATGGGTCATTTAATTCCGAAACATAATTTGCATTGCAGCTATGTTAATTTTAAAAAAAATGTATTGCTAGGAATTTTTCTCTTCATTTTTCAATAATGTATTGATGGTAATTTTATTTTTTCTAAAAAAATGTATTGCTGGTATTATTAAAAAAAGTAGTTTTCTACTTTTATAATATTTAGACCCCAGTTTTGGTGATTCACTATTTTCCTATAGCTAGGATAAAACATGAATGGACCTGATAACAACAGCAATTAAGAGGTGGTTCCACGAATCTCAAAACCTCTCGATCAGATTCCTTGCTGCCGGTTGTAGTTTATCGTCATACCCATGACGATGAACAAGTGACAAGTCCGATATAAAGTTTAACAATGTAAACAAGACAGCGAAGGAAAAAGACGACAACGCTAGATGTTTATAAAAATGTGAAAGATAAACTTTATTTACAATAAAAAAACACAGTTATATGTTGACAAAAAGAATAATACACGAATTGCACTAATAATGTTTTTTTTTTGTTGTTCTATGAGCATTTCTTCAACCATTTAACATCATAGCGTGATTTTTGCAAGCAAAAATAGCGGATAAGAAAAGCATTATTGAGATATTTTCATCTTAACTGTTAAAATATGTTTGACAGTTTCAAACTGCCACTATGGGTTTTAATAACGGCTTATTTAATTTAACTCTTTGAAATTTCGGCGAACACTGCCGGGTATATCAAAAAGCAAGTTTAGGCTTAGCTTGCAAAAAAAAACATTCTTCGTAAAGAGATCTCACCGCTTCGTTCTCTGTCGTAGTTGAGTCGTCATGACGACATCAGCCCTCTCCCTGCTGTGACGTCTCAGTGATTTGAGTGGGAATGGATGGTGACATCACTGCCCGTCAAACTAAAGGGCGGCTGCCGAAAAATGTTCGAAAGGCGAGAATTTGCTCTTATATGCATTACCAAGGCGTGACTAGCTCTAACTAGTCACGAGAAGACCACATATACGCAAAGTAAACAAATAAATTAACCTTTCTTTCCTTTTCCCACTATCAATTTTTTAAAACAGACGATAATTAAATGTAAAATATCATTAAACGAGAAAATAATACGTCTGCTAAAATGCCGACACTTGCATGCAAAAAAATGCACATACGTAAATATGACAAAACGATTATTTTTATTATTTTAAATTTAATTTAAAACATATTGCAAGGAGGATAAATGAACATCCGTATTCATTTGAACTCGTTATACACTTTTGGATATGATGTGTTTTAGTGGAACTCGTAACGAAAAACTAGATTTAATCTAACGCAAGACATGACTCCATCGTATTTTGCAAATTTAGTTATTACTCATCATGTAATAAAATAAAAAAAGAAAAGAAAAACGATAGAAGTATTTCAGGGAAGAGAAAGTTAATAGAATAGTTCCCAACATGGCTAAGATATTCATCCAATATGAAATAAAAAGAGTAAATACGGGAATGGAAAATAATAATAATAAAAATAAAAAAGTCATGTGGTTTATTTTTTAAATCATTTCACCCGAAAGAAGGCAGTAAAGCCACTAGCGACTGAGAGGTCGTCGTTTCATAAGAATTAACGTTGTCAATCGTTTGATTTTTGCACTGCCTAGATAATCGTGATGTTGAGCACTTTACTGAGTTCTTATGTAAGGGTATTTAGGGCTTTAGGTAATTTTCCAATTTATCCAACCAACGATTCCAGCTTTTCTTATATATATATATATATATATATATATATATATATATATATATATATATATATATATATATATATATATATATGTGTGTGTGTATGTATGTATGTATGTATGTATAAATTCCCAAGAGGATAGAATCCAGGTAGAACTCAATGTCCAGGACTGAGTAAGATTATAATATAAAAGGCTGAAACACTAATATTCCATGGTTATAATTTAATATGTTGGAATCATAATCACGATTCAATTCATCCGACCTACAAATTCAAAAAGAAATCGGAAGAATGTATTTAACAATGCTATATATTAGATTTGAAAATAACATTATATTCTACTAAAAATATGAATAGATAACGAAATTTTAACCAATATGAAATCAGTGGTATGATATATATATATATATATAAAGAAAGAACAGTAAGATATTGTTGTGTATGATACACCTAATTTACATAAGCGGACTACCGACCATATAAATATGGGTTGGTACCGGAAGACGGGGAAGATAGTAGAGATTAAGAGATTGAATCCAGAGACTCTGCCCGACTGCGATTTAGTCAACCCATTATGCAGGAACAGTCTTCCCAAGAATATACCAAACTAACTGTAAATATTGTGTACCTATTCTTTGTTTCAATACATTTTGTTAACGTACATTTTGTGTTGTATTATTCCATGCTTATTTAAGCTTCAACAGATATATAATCCGGTGTTCTTATAGATATTTTTATTTTTACAAAATAGTGATCAATGTAAATGTACAGAGCATTAATATTATAAATTAACTGATTTAAAATATGTTTTTTCGCTACACGGTAATAACCATGTTTAAAAAATGGAAACTAAAAGCTTCAAATTTAATTTTGTAATTAAATTAAAAACATCAGTTCCATTTCATCCTCAAGCGAAATGGAACTAATGTTTTTAATTTAATTACAAAATTAAATTTGAAGCTTTTAGCTTCCATTTTTGAAACACTCTTAAGGGCCTTTTTATTGTTACATGTCTAGTAATGTATTTGAGGACATCGCACATTTTATCTAAGTACTTATTTAGGAATGTACTCGTCAAATATGTGCATAAGTGTTTACGAATACAAATAGGTAAATATGTGAGAAAGTGTGTGTATATATGTATGTGCGAACACATTTTCGTGAAAGCATATATGTGTATATAGATGCGAATATTTGTATGGATGTTATCACAAATTCTCGATTTTGTGAAATAAAATATTACCATGCCTTTCTGAAGTCTCCGATTTGTTAAATAATTATCACTTGCACTGTTATTACATTGAGCTCCCGGGATTTTTATAATCCTTGGCATTATCAATACGGATTAATAATTAACTTTATCATATATATATATATATATATATATATATAGTGATGAGAATGTTTCAATTTTTTGAAGATAGCCAGCACGTTTTGTCAATGTTCATAGTTAATAAAATTGACGGTTGTCTTTTTATTTTTTTGTACTAATTCTTCCATTAATTGAAGTCTTTTTTATGTAGATTGTGCTATTATGAAGTATGTTGCGGACGGAGTTTGATTAGATACCATCTGTGTTCAATTGTGCCCTAATTAAGATATAGTCAGAGAGATGTGTGTGTGTGTGTGTGTGTGTGTGTGTATGTGTGTGTGTGTTGTATCTGCAACTAGTATATGTTCTTTGTATTTATGTGGTTGTTAGACACATTTAATTATTTTTAAGCGAATATTGTATCAAACAGCGATATGTAAATGCACACAAACTTAACACACACACACACACATATATATATATATGGATCCATAATAATTTACAAATTTTGATAATATTTTAATTACTTATGCGGATATAATTATATTTACATTGAATTTATATCTTTGTAACTCGAAGTAAGTAATTTGTGTTGATGTGAGCATGTTCACTTTTTGTATATGAGTGTACAGTATATATTAACAAAAACGAATTAGTCTATATCTACGTGTTTTTATGTTTTGGTTATGTAGATTTTTTCATGTGAACAATATATCAAACATGGTTAAATGTAATTAGATATTAACTCAATCTAGCATTTTTTGTAATTGTGGTTATAACATCATCTAGTATTTTTCATATTATGTGGTTATTCATATGCATCCATATCTATCTATCTATATATATATATATATATATATATATATATATATATATATATATATATATATATATATAGAGAGAGAGAGAGAGAGAGAGATTTGGGAAAGGGATTAATATCTCTCTCTCTCTCTCTCTCTATATATATATATATATATATATATATATATATACAGTGTAACCTGCATATAAGAGACCCGGATATAAGAGAGATTTTCTCTGGTCCCAAATTAGAGCCTGTGTTAATGTATATAAAATAGACCAAACCCGGATATAGAGAAACCCGGATCTAAGAGACTTCTTCTCCGGTCCCGACAACTCTCTTATATCCGGGTTACACTGTATATATATATATATATATATATATATATATATATATATATATATATACGTTTGCATATTTAGGCAGCGTATTTTTATTCAAACATGTTTCACTGTAATAATCCTTATTATACGAAATTCATCAAGGAAGTCACCGTAATTTTTCGTACATTTAGATCTCCACCAAGATCATCCTCAGGGATAAATGACAAAGACAAACTTATTTTATCTATGATCTTTGTGATGGTGATTTTATTTTGTTATAATTATTTAAAAATTTTGTAGCTATGGAAGATTTTTGCAACTGTAAGGGAGCTAAGCCCAAAAATGCGTGCGTGTGTTATTAGCCTCTTTTCTCTTATACTTATGTTTATTTTAAATATAAAATCATTTTTAACAACGATCACCACCATTATGATTATCTGATATACTTAACATTTAAATTATGTAACGGACATTCTCAATTTTGTACTTGACGCGTGCAGTTGTGCATAAAAATCAGAGTCGTGTTACCAGTGAGGAAATTATATATTAATAAATCTATATTAAATCTATTTTATTAGCACCAACACACAGTGAACGCTTCTGACCTTGTGGGTTTATTTATTCTTTATAACCTTACTACTTTAAGGTTAAGATAACTACTAAAGTTAAACGTGTAGGTTTTTTTGATGTTACAGTAAATTTTTTAATGATGTATTCAAAAAATTATATAAAATTTATGACAGCCCAATTTATATTCAACCCAATGCTAACCACTCTGCATCGGTAATCAATGACAAAGATGTGTTTGATAAATATAGCGGTGTTTATAATTGTTTTAAAGAATATTGGTTACAAATACCCTGGAAATCGAGTATAGATAATACGATAATAGTGGTCTAAAATATAGAAATAGGAAGATCATTTTGTACAAACCCCATTTAATCCATTTGATCATTATTAAGCTAGGCCAGAAGTGCCTCCAGTTAATTGATAAACATTTCCCTCTTAGTAAAATATTTAACAGAAACACATTATAGCTAAGTTATAGTGGCACCGATAATCTTGAGAAGATTATAAAGTTACACAATTATAAAATTTTAAAGCAATTTAATTAATCGTCCCAAGATAAATATTATTAATGATACTATTTAATGTAATTGTAGGAATTCAGACCAATGCCAATTTCCAAACAAATGTTTAACTAAATCTTTTGTTTACCTAAGTACTATCTCTACAACAGAGAATACGGCGGTTGAAAAATTCTATATTGGTAGTACTAAGAATTTTTGTTAAGACTTGGTGGTATCAAGCTATCTTGTCTTTCACCAATAATACTTATAGAAATAGTACATCGCTTTCTAAATATTTTTGGAGTTCAAATGGTGATAATAAAGCAGCTAAGATGAAATGGAAAATTTTAAAAATGGCAATTCAGATTTTAGATAAAAAATTGGAAATTATCAGGTTTTTGGATAAAATTTTCTTATTAAATCAAAGATACGAATTAACGGTAAAATGTAAACCCAATCTACTTTTTACTTTACAATGAAGTTAAACCTTAGATTTAATAATGTTTTTTTTAAGATTTTTTGAAACTGTGTTGCACCATATATCGCTTATCTTGCTATTTCTATGATTAATTTTGTGTTTAATTTAATTCCGAATTGATCTCCTGGTAGTATTATTAACATATTAAACGGATGTATTGGTATTTAGTTAGTATTTGTAACATTGTACATTGATTTAACGTTTTCATATTATTTACCAAATAATTCTATATATTTAGATTATTTACTAGTTTCTTAAAGAGGGCTCTTATTTATCAACTACAAAAAACATTACGTAGGTAATACACAAAGCATATAACTAGTTTAGCTTTCGGTTTAATTACCTCTCTAGCGTTCCGCTGCACACACACACACACACACACACACACACACACACATATATATATATATATAATGTCAGTATATATATATATATATATATATATATATATATATATATATATATGTGAACAAACACATAACTGTCTACCAAGCTCTTCAAAATAACGTGGAAGCTCGTGCCGTGGCCCTAGACATCTCCAAAGCGTTTGATAGGGTTTGGCATGCCGGCCTTCTTCGCAAGCTCCAGAGTTATGGTATTACGGGTCGATTGTTTGACCTAATACAATCATTCCTGTCAAACCGTGAATTGAAGGTCGTTCTCAACGGATTCTCCTTCAGTTCCTATCCCACGAACGCAGGTGTTCCTCATGGCTCCATCCTGGGCCCTACTCTATTCCTTATCTTCGTAACTGACCTTCCTGACACCATAGATTCCCAAGTTGGCATCTACGCGGATGACACCACAATTTACTCCTGCCTCAAAAACAAATCTAGTGTCGCTGACAAAACTAACCTGGCCGTTCGTCTCGAAAAGAACCTCCAATCGGTTGTGACCTGGGACAGGAATTGGCTGGTCAACTTTAATACTTCAAAATCAAAACTGCTCTCTATTAATCACCACAGAGATCCTTCCCTGCCCTCCATTAGAATGTCTGACGCTCAACTTCTCGAGAGCACCTCATTGCGGCTGCTCGGTCTCACGTTGACTGCTGACCTGAGATGGAACAAATCCATTGAGTCAATTGCTTCGCCCACCGCAAGGAAAGTTGGCTCCCTGTGCCGCGCCAGGAAAATTTTCTCCCCGGAATCGATCCTCCAGATCGACAAATCAACCATTCGCCCTTGCATGTAGTATTGCTGCCATATATGGTCTGGAGCCCCTTCTGTTTGCCTCGGGGTTCTTGACAAGATCAAGAGGCGGACATGCAATATAATTGGACCTGTTCTGGCATCTCGTCTACAGTCGCTCTCTCACAGACGTGACGTCGCCTCTCTCTCTCTTTTTTACAAATACTTTCATGGTAATTGCTCCGAGGAGTTGCATTCGCTGGTTCCCAGACTTCATGAATTCAAGCGCCCTACGAGGCTGGCATCCCGCTCTCACCATTTCACTGTCGAAACTATATATTGTATCCGTCTCTTCTTCGCCAATAGCTTCATATCTCGCACCTCTCGCCTGTGGAACTCCCTTCCTTATTCCAGTTTCCCTGAGAGCTATAATCTCTAACTATTCAAATGTAATGTCAATCGACATCTCCAGTTGTCTTGATCTATCCACTATCCTTCTCCTCATCCTTTCCTCTATCACTGCTATCTGATCTTGCTCCAAATCTTCTGTAACCCCTTGCGTCCTAGTGGTTTCCCGCCTTGCTTGGGGTGAAACGTTTATATATATATATATATATATATATATATATATATTGAAATATTTAGTATGTGAAAATATACATACATACATCCTCGTCATTTGTCGACCGTAGTCGGGATCATCGAGCCAATGCGAACGATCCTATCTTTAGCTGTACCGTGTGTGCTACGCCAGAGCTACATAGAGTTTTGAATTCAGATTTTTCCTTCTTGACCGGAGATGGAATTATTTTCCCTCTTTACCCATAGATGGGGAAGAAGGAGAAGATTTATACCAAGTTTATTATCACGGAGGTGGAATTCGAACTCAGCTCTCCAATTCCTCTATCAGAGCCGCTATACATTACTCCACCGTGCCTCCTACGCGCGCACACACATATCTCGATATATAGATGTATGTAAACACTAATATACACACTACCACTACATATTCATACGCGCACACGCACACGCATATATATTTGTTTTCGTAATTCCACGAAGAAAATGCAAGTCTAATGTTATTTAAACTCAAAAATGTGTGTTTATCTGTGCGTGTTTGTATGCTGTCACATACATTAAATCTCATGAAAAAGACGAAACCTCATTTCCGGCTGTCTCTCTAATGTACGTATTTTTCCTTTTTCTGTCCCCAAAGCTTCCGCCATATATTTTGAAAAGATCAAAGTAAAATCACTCAACTTAGCTTCTTTTGATATTTGGAGATGAGGTCTTCTCATTATTACCGCCCCCACCCCCATTTCATTCATCTTTTATGAGATTTTTTTTTATATGAACACTTTTGGATCTTTAAAATGATCTCTCCATGTAGAGAATTTAGCTTGTGATGCCATTCTAAATGTATCGTATCATACTCCATGCTTTAGTCCTTTGATCATATATAGCTTCACTTATCAAATCCTCACGTTAGGGGTCACCGGAGAATTTGTCTAAATGTTGCGAAAAATATCTCCAAAATCTGTTATAGAAATCATTCGTTTTCATTTTGACATTCAAGACAGAATAGTGTAAAGGATAGCCGGTTCCTTTTGCGCCGGAGATATTCAGGTTACCCGGTCACTTTTCTTAGATTTGAAGCTGTTTTTTTCTTTTCTTTTCTTCTAACTTTTGGCTAAGAGGCAGGATCTACAAGGCGGCAGGCGATTTGAATTCTCTTCTCATAGATTGGTTGCCAACCAAGGCTATATTCACTTCTCTTCTCCACCGTGCCCCATAGCTAGAGAGAGAACAGATTAATACATACCTATCCAAAGGGTATAATTCGACTGGAATTCAAACTCGACTCTCTGATTCCCTAATCTGAGCCACGAAACATTACTGTACTGTGCTTCCACGGAACATAATTTAGTGGAAGTACTCGAAAGCGGTTAATGAACCATCCTTTAGATGTTAACACCTACAATGAAAACACATTTTTGGAAACCAGTTATGACTCAGTAAAAGGTTCAACAGGTACGCCTTGTCCATTATATTTAATAAAATTATCACGTAAACTCACGAACGAAGTTATTGACAAATCAAGAACAAACATTGTCATTCCATTTAGGAATTATTAAACAAACTGCTTTTCATCCAAACATAATTGGAAGTCAGTCTTCTTACAATAAAAGTAATTGTTTTCTATATTTAATTATTCGACGTATATTACTATATGTAAATGGTGTATTATGGGTAGGTCTATTGTACAAGGTAACCAAAAAAGTTCTGTCCGTTTTTTGATTAGACATTGAACGAAGTGGAAATATATATGAAATGCGTGTAGCAATTGTTTTCAAATTCGGACAGCCGGAAGTAGGAACATCAGATGTTATGAAAAAACATGCACACCGTGCCCGGCTATCAGTTATAAGCCGGAGAGCTGTGAGAAGGATGGAAGTATCTAGAGATCTCGTTCGGGGCTGTTTGCTTTACAACTTCAAAGTAGGCTTATCAGCAGCTGCATCAAGTCGCCGCATATGTCAAGCGTTTGGGGATAGTGCTGTGGATGAACGTACTGCAAGGCGTTGGTTTCGAAAATTCAAGTCGGGAGATTTGTCTCTCCATGATGAGCCTCACAGTGGACGACCACAGGTCTTGAATGACGGAGTCCTGAAGGCAGCCATTGAACAGGACATTAGTCTAACGTGTGGTGAACTTGCAAGACAGTTCAACGTTTCCGATGAAACAATTAGACTTCACCTGCACCGCTTAGGTAAGACGTACAAACTGATCAAGTGGGTTCCGCAAACGATGTTGGAGGTCCACAAGGGACAACGAGTGGCAGCCTGCGTATCTTTGCTTTCTCGCCACCGTACCACATCATTATTCAATCGAGTGCTTACCAGTGATGAAAAGTGGGTTGTGTACGAAACTCCCAAGCGTTCCAGACATTGGTTGTCGCTTCAGGATGCTGTCCCTTACACCGGAAGACCGCCTATGCACCCACGCAAGATTTGTGTCTGGTGGACAGGTCGTCAAGTTGTTCATTATGAACTGCTAGCAACGGGCCAAACGGTCGCTGGAGACCTATACTTGCAGCAATTGAAACGTGTGCAACAGGCATTGCGCCAGAATGAGCCAGCACTGGTGTGCTTTTCCTCCATGACAACGCAGGCCGCATGTCGCGTGAGTGGTCAGGGATACCATACAGCAACTTGGGTAGGAGACTTTGTGCCATCCACCTTATTCACCTGACCTTGCGCCATCCGATTACCACCTCTTCCACTCACTGGATAATCATCTTCGTGGGAAATCCTTCCTAATGAAGCAGACTTGCGCAAAGCCCTCACAGACTTCTTTACGTCAAAACCCCCTGAGTTCTACCACAAGGGCATTGGACAGCTGGAGACACATTGGCAGAAGGTGCTGGATGCCGATGGCGATCACTTCGAAAACTAAATATAAGTTACACATACTGTGAAGCGTTTTCTTTTTTCCTTTAAAAACGGACAGAACATTTTTGGTTACCTTATATTAATTTTTATTGGATGGGCGGTAACGCCCTATCCTTTATTGAGCACCACTTTAACCTCAAACTATATTTTATCATATCTCTCTTTCTCACTGTCTCTCTTTCTCTGACCCTCTCACCCTCATTCGCTATATATATATATATATATATATATATATATATATATATATATATATATATATATGGTGGGTATTATATTTTTTAAGTTTTGAATTCATTTGCATTATTTTATCGGTAAAGGTTACATTTATATTTATTACAAATTTTTGGGAGTACTTTCGTTTTCATTCGTTTTTTTGTTTTCATTCGTTTTCAAGGATTATGTTTTGTGTAAGTTTACGTAAATACTTTTTTGTTTAATTCCAGCGTTTTCACATTTACTGGAACCCAGTTCATACGGTATTGTATTTGGAAGAGTGTCGTTTTCCCCAAAATACACATAAAACTTCAGTTTGACCGTTTAAATGATGTCCCCTTGAGTGACATGAAATTGGCATTGGTGTAATGTGCAGGTTCACTACAAATCCCTAGTCGAGAGGAGGTTAAAAATCTATCATTCTACAACATTTTCAGCAAATTAAACAGAAACCGTTGAAATATATTAATATTTTTCACCTACTGTTAAGATAATGGAGCATTCCATGTACTTATGAGAAAAGTTGATAAAAAATTAATTGAAAAAATAGGTAAATGAATTGATTATATATATATATATATATATATATATATATATATATATATATGTGTGTTTTGTGTGTTTAGCTACTTCAATAATGAAATGTGTAAAGTTTCTTACGAGAACAGTTTACAGTACATGAAATAATAGTGGTTAAAAAGAGTAGATACACAAAATAACAGACCAATTGATTTGCAAGGCAAGATAACATTTCGTAGACAAATTGACAAAAGGAAAGTTTAAAACAAGAATTTCTTTCCTTAAACGTAAATTGTATACACAACGAAATGTTCATTAATATGCTATAGTCGGAACTTACTTTGTTGGTGGGTTTTATGTGTGTAGCATTCACAGACCTTTTAGCTTCATAGTAGAGAAATATCATGATAGCATTCCGAAAGAGAAAAACCCATAACAGAGAGAGAGAGAGAGAGAGGGGAGAGAGAGAGAGAGAGAGAGAGAGAGGGTTACTTTAGGATACACATTTTTTTTTATATTGGAGAGCTGCTGCTGATATGAATTTTATTTTAAGGCTGCTACTGCTATCATGATTAAGGGCTGCTACTGATAATTAAGAACATGGCATATGTAATGTAGACTTGTTAATCTGGCAGTCAAATTACAACGGAAAAAATTGCAAAGATCAGGGAAATTTTCATTATAAATCAATAGAGAGACTATCTTCATTGACAAGTTCCAACCAGCTTACATCGAAACATATTCTTCTGAAAATACCACAGAATATTCATCTTCTAAATATTTTTTTAAATCTGTTTCACGTCATGCAAAGCATTAGAGCCACTAAGACGCAAGAGGTTACAGGGTGTGAAAAATTAGAAACAGAAACATTAATAATAAACTGGAAGAGGAAAGAGTAATCAGGAAGATACTAAATAGAGATTTATGTTGCATTCAATTTTTGGTAGATTAAAGTTGGCTGGAAAGGATGGATCCGGTAGGGAGTTCCATGAGCAAGAAGTACGAGAAAAGAAACTCTTAGCATAGAATTTACTTCTACATCTAGATAGCTCAACTGTAAATTGATGAGATCTTGGCGCCAGTTGAGTACTGCATTTAAATTCATAAAGTCTAGGTACCATAACGAAAATTTCATTCAAACAATTAGCATGAAAGTATTTATAGAAAAGACACAGGGAGGATATATAAAAATGAAACAATTACAGGAAAGAAAATTTAAACATTATCTCTTTATCTAATACTTAATATTCTATAGTTTGATACATTGTATTAATTTTCATTTAATGAACATTTTTTCTACAATTTCACGTTCTCGATATTTTTATATCGATCCAGGTGGGAATATTTGTGGAATCCCGTTTAAAACTTTTTAAAAATTTCAATAGATTTAAGTTAGTTGGTTAAGTGCCACGCGTGATACATGACTGACGTGGCAGAATATGTTTCCCGCAGTGGGTTGCCATTTCTTTCTGCAGCCAATCAAAGCTAAAGAACTTAGTCTGTTCCGTTATTCACCCCATAGCAGAGAAGAGATGGATTCATGCCTTTCCCAATGGGTATTTGTGTGTAAGTGAATCTAACAATAACGATTGGAATTCGAACTCGGTAGAGTTAAGTGCTATCACTAAAAACTCATTTTTGTGCAAAACATAAGCTCTGATTTGAATTTCCTCATTCGCACATATTAATCAATTAGCAACTTCAAATATGTTGAAGGCTTTGAAATTACTGAAGACTATCCTGGTTGCCCTGGGCATCTCTACGTGGTGTAATGGTTAGAAAGTTTGTCTTGCTAAATCACTTATGACTGAGTAGTGAGTTCGATCCTCCCTGGGTGCCCCATACTTTCGGCCTTGTGCCACATCTAAGCTGGGCTTGGAAAATCACTCTCCTGGTTGGCTGTTATGAAATTTGAAAGTTCACTCTAGAAAATGATCAACAATAGTTTCCCTCCTAAAAATAGATGTTTAAAAATTGGGAAAATATTTATTAACAAATGAAAAAAAAAAAAAATTGAGTTTAGTAAATCTAACTTTTAGATCCCCGCATTTAGGAATTAGTTTTTAGTTTTTCCGTAAAACTTTGAGCAGGGATCGTTGTTGTGTACAAGCTGAATTCTCACAACTTTCGTATCATTAATTACTCAGTATTTGGCATATTTACCGAGTAACTTCTTGCAAAAACTTCGCGATTTAAAAGTAAATTAAGCACAATTGAAACAGGATCGGATTATATGAATAATTTGTTAGTAGTATTTTTAACAGAAATTCACCTGCTGGCACAACTGACTGCTAGAAAAATACACACATCAATAAAACTACATATACATGTGACACTCTCTGTAGGTTGATATATTCTGTTTCTTCTATCATACGCAATTTATTCTGTGAGTTGTGAATAAAAAAACAAAACTGTTTTTGTAAAGCTCTGTTTCGCAAGGAACTTTGTAAATAGTTTCTTTCAACTTGAAAGAAAACAAATACTTAATAATCAAATTTATTTATTTAAAATTTGTAGAGGTGAATTATTATCCATGTAATTATATGTCCAGAAGTCCATCGTTCTACCCCAACACAGCAAGTCTTAATAAATGTTCAAAATGTCTTCCGCCTCATTCTAAATACGAACGTACCCGTCAGATCACTGACTTGTGGATGTTTTCAAATATAAGCAATGAATGTCGAATGATTTCTCAGGCCCCATGGCACGTTGATGAGGCGTTTTTGTATTATTAATGTCGGTTGCATGAACCAAGTGTTTTAGGTGGATCCACATATAAAAATCCAAAGGAATTGAGGTGGAAGGAATGTGCTGGTCATGAAACAAGTCCTCCCCTTACTATCTATCCCTCATGAAAGATGTCAGCTAATGCATCGTGAACAACGTGACTAAAATGTGCTGGATTCCGATCATGTATTAACCACATGCGTCTTCTTATTAGGAGGTCTACATCCTCTAGCAGTGTCAAACAACGGCAGTTTGTGCAATAAACCATCGGCAAAAATTCTCCCGTGGTGAGTGATTAGAGGACGAAAATTCTTGCACACGTTGCAAATATAACGAATACAGTAGCTGTTCTTGAAGTACCCTCCATGGGGTACTATGAGATGTACGTCTTGCTAGTTTCACTTGACCTGTATTGATACCTGAATCGTCTATCACAGCCTGTAGGATGTGTTTCTTGTAGTCAGGCGTACGAGAGGATCTCAGTCTACCTTGATCCATAGTTTGTGGTGCCACGTATCCTATCTCAGCAACGCGATGATAAACAACAGCAATGTTTGGATGACTTCGCTGTCTTCGGTTTGATACAGTCGTATAGTCTAACGCCCATTACCCTTCGCGCAGCCGTATGCAAAAATCAGATCTGCATGATTACGATATGAATTCATTGTTAAAAAGAACATTTCTCAGTTAACTCATTACTACATATGTAAATCATTGTAGATAGACTAATCACAAATATACACGAATGACAAATGTAACCTAGTCTCCATGACAACAAAGCGCGATCTACCTTAAAGTTTTCAACCTAATAACTCAAAATCAAGAGGTTGCAGACATATGATTATATGGAATTTTATCCTTGTTTTGATGTGGGGAAAACTCCCAAATTTTGTAAAAGTATTTTTGATACACCATATATATATATATATATATATACTAGAAGAAAACATGGACATTTGATAGTTTCATTCAGAAGTGCAATGACTTATTTTGTGTTATAAAAAACAATGAGTCAGACATTCTCTCTTTGTCTTTTTTCTTTCTCTGTCTCTCTTTCATTATATATATATATATATATATATATATATATATATATATATATATATATATATATATATATATCCGAAAAGCGCTTCAGGACAATAAAAACTACGGACAGTTTTTACACTCCATTACCACCACAAAAAAGGATACATGTAAGATTACCAGAAAACTACATTTTAAAATATCATCCTACTTTCCTTGATGAAAAATGTTTGTCATAAAAGATTGCTGTCCATTATATATATATATATATATATATATATATATATATATATATATATATCACTTATCATCACTTGATAAGACACTGAGGTTGTTGAAACAAAATGGCTATTTTTGTAGTGATTTTATAACATACTTATGTTATAATTTTTTTATAAATAATATATATATATATATATATATATATATATATATATATATATATATATATATATATATATACGTGACTGTCACAAATTATATAACTGAACTAATTCCCACATTTATTTCGGCAATATAAAATGTCTGAATTTATTCAAATTAATCTTGCTCATTGTAAAGATATCTATTATATATTGAAAATGAAATACATAATCTAATATGTACACAGGTTTGGGACTACATATATATATATATATATATATACATAAACAGTAATTTTAATTTATTTGTAACAAACAGTTATTTCTGATAAAAAATTGAGGACAATTTGAAATATCAAATATATATATAAATAAATAAATACTTTCATAAAATAAAACATTATAATTTTTAATTTGAAACCTTTTCTATATATACATATTAAGAAAGTATACGTGGCTTCTCATTATGCTATATATATATATATATGTGTGTGTGTGTGTGTGTGTGTGTGTGTGTAAAGACATATGCATATAAATAGTGGATACTAAGTTCAGTACCGATTGTTGACAGTCTCTTTCATGCTTGAACATAATCATTAGGCCATGGCCATTGTTTTTGATCACGATACTTGGCGTTGACCTCAGTGTCACCTTTTTTTTTACACAAGATCAATCCCTGATATTGAGTACATTTAGCCACAAATACAGCATACCTTAATACCACATTTCATTATCTATCTATCTATCTATCTATCTATCTATCTATCTATCTATCTATCTATCTATCAGTATATATATATATATATATATATATATATATTGTATAGTAAAAGGCAAAACAAGGTCGTTGTAAATTAAATGCTCAATGTAAAATATACAAAATAGAGCCAATATAGACTATAAGTAAACAATTCTGCTACATGACTGCTTTTCGTGACTAAATGTTTCTTGTGTATACTTAGAGTCTAAAGCTGTTGTTTCAATTGAAGACACAGAAATATATATGTACCCACGTGTCCGAGTTTAGTATTGTCCAACCCAAATTCTTTAAAAAATCCTGTCTTCTATTGGAATTGATTCATGGAAAGAAATATATTTCTTAAATAGTTATTACAATACGTAAATACTTATAAGCCTAAAATCAATATATCTTTCAATAATATGAAATACTCAGGGGGATCTTTTTAACAGTCAATAAATGTTTTATTTTAGATTTGTATTTCAGCGGCAATGAAATCATTTACTTCTTAACACCATGAAGATAATTAGTGATTCAAAATTCTTTCAGCTCCTTGTCCATTTTGAATCATCATATAATTCCTCTTGTTCCTCCGTTAGATTGTAAGTGTGGCTAGTTTGTGCGATAGGTCTGCTATTACCTCAGATAATCAATGGACATTTCTGTTTTGATTGCAATGGAATACGGAAGAAATATATAGCAGAGACAATGAATGTTTCTAGTAAGAAAACAAAAAGGAAAGCACACATAAATAGAAGAAATGATGGTCAAAGGGAATATGTGATAATGCTCTCAGACGTTTATGATCTGATTCAGTGAAGTGAAAAATCTTGGAAATTTTGAAACCTTTAATTAGTACACTCCTGCTTCATTAAATTATGACCTATATCCGTTCTTATTTATCGTTTCCATTTCATTGTTTTTATTGTTTCACTTCCTTATATCTCGTTTTCCTCATTTCTCTTCTTTTTCATGTCTTTCCCTCCTTTTTCTACTTATCTATTCTTTATCTCTTTTCTTAACTTATTTCCATTTTTCTTTTTTCTCTTCCTATTTTTTCCTTTCCTTTTTTCTCTTCCAATTGCTTCCTTTTCTTTTTCTCTTCCTATTTTTTCCTTTTCTTTTTTCTCTTCCTATTTTTTCCTTTCCTTTTTTCTCTTCCTATTGTTTCCTTTCCTTTTTTCTCTTCCTATTGTTTCCTTTTCTTTTTCTCTTCCTATTTTTTCATTTCCTTTTTTCTCTTCCAATTGCTTCCTTTTCTTTTTCTCTTCCTATTTTTTCCTTTTCTTTTTTCTCTTCCTATTTTTTCCTTTCCTTTTTTCTCTTCCTATTGTTTCCTTTCCTTTTTTCTCTTCCTATTGTTTCCTTTTCTTTTTCTCTTCCTATTTTTTCCTTTCCTTTTTTCTCTTCCAATTGCTTCCTTTTCTTTTTCTCTTCCTATTTTTTCCTTTTCTTTTTTCTCTTCCTATTGTTTCCTTTCCTTTTTTCTCTTCCAATTGTTTCCTTTCCTTTTTTCTCTTCCTATTGTTTCCTTTTCTTTTTTCTCTTCCTATTTTTTCCTTTCCTTTTTTCTCTTCCTATTGTTTCCTTTTCTTTTTCTCTTCCTATTTTTTTCCTTTTCTTTTTCTCTTCCTATTTTTTCCTTTCCTTTTTTCTCTTCCTATTGTTTCCTTTATTCTCTCTCTTCCTATTGTTTCCTTTTCTTTTTTCACTTCCTATTGTTTCCTTTTTTCTCTCTCTCCCTATTGTTTCCTTTTCTTTTCCTATTGTTTCCATTTCTTTCTCTCTCTTCCTTTTGTTTCCTTTTCTTTTTCTCTTCCTATTGTTTCTTTTATTCTCTCTCTTCCTATTGTTTCCTTTTCTTTTTTCACTTCCTATTGTTTCCTTTATTCTCTCTCTCCCTATTGTTTCCTTTTCTTTTTCTCTTCCTATTGTTTCCTTTTTTCTCTCTCTCCCTATTGTTTCCTTTTCTTTTCCTATTGTTTCCATTTCTTTCTCTCTCTTCCTTTTGTTTCCTTTTCTTTTTCTCTTCCTATTGTTTCCTTTTCTTTCTTCTCTTCCTATTGTTTCCATTTCTTTCTCTCTCTTCCTTTTGTTTCCTTTTCTTTTTTCACTTCCTATTGTTTCCTTTATTCTCTCTCTTCCTATTGTTTCCTTTTCTTTTTTCACTTCCTATTGTTTCCTTTATTCTCTCTCTTCCTATTGTTTCCTTTTTCTCTTCCTATTGTTTCCTTTTTTCTCTCTCTCCCTATTGTTTCCTTTTCTTTTCCTATTGTTTCCATTTCTTTCTCTCTCTTCCTTTTGTTTCCTTTTCTTTTTCTCTTCCTATTGTTTCCTTTTCTTTTTCTCTCTTCCTATTGTTTCCATTTCTTTCTCTCTCTTCCTATTGTTTCCATTTCTTTCTCTCTCTTCCTTTTGTTTCCTTTTCTTTTTCTCTTCCTATTGTTTCCTTTATTCTCTGTCTTCCTATTGTTTCCTTTTCTTTTTCTCTCTTCCTATTGTTTCCATTTCTTTCTCTCTCTTCCTATTGTTTCCATTTCTTTCTCTCTCTTCCTATTGTTTCCTTTTCTTTTTTCACTTCCTATTTTCCTTTTCTTTTTTCTCTTCCTATTTTTTCCTTTCCTTTTTTCTCTTCCTATTGTTTCCTTTTCTTTTCTCTTCCTATTTTTTTCCTTTTCTTTTTCTCTTCCTATTTTTCCTTTCCTTTTTCTCTTCCTATTGTTTTTTATTCTCTCTCTTCCTATTGTTTCCTTTTCTTTTTCACTTCCTATTGTTTCCTTTTTTCTCTCTCCCTATTGTTTCCTTTTCTTTTCCTATTGTTTCCATTTCTTTCTCTCTCTTCCTTTTGTTTCCTTTTCTTTTTCTCTTCCTATTGTTTCCTTTTCTTTCTCTCTCTTCCTATTGTTTCCATTTCTTTCTCTCTCTTCCTTTTGTTTCCTTTTCTTTTTCTCTTCCTATTGTTTCCTTTATTCTCTCTCTTCCTATTGTTTCCTTTTCTTTTTTCACTTCCTATTGTTTCCTTTATTCTCTCTCTTCCTATTGTTTCCTTTTCTTTTTTCACTTCCTATTGTTTTATTCTCTCTCTTCCTATTGTTTCCTTTTTTTTTCTCTTCCTATTGTTTCCTTTTTTTTCTCTCTCCTATTGTTTCCTTTTCTTTTCCTATTGTTTCCATTTCTTTTCTCTCTTCCTATTGTTTCCTTTTCTTTTTCTCTTCCTATTGTTTCCTTTTCTTTTTCTCTCCCTATTGTTTCCTTTTCTTTTTCTCTTCCTTTTGTTTCCTTTTCTTTTTCTCTTCCTATTGTTTCCTTTTCTTTCTCTCTCTTCCCTTTGTTTTCTTTTTCTTTATATCTCCTCCTATTTTCCTATTCTTTCTTTCTTTTTCTTCCCTTTATATTGTTTCTTTTTCCTTCTTTTCCTTCCTATTGTTTTCTTTTCTTTCTTTGTCTTCGTACTGTTTCCTTTCTCTCGTTTCTCTTCCTATTTACATTTTTCTTCCTATAATTAATTTTGTTTCATTTACCTTCCCGATCTGCAGATTCTTTTAATATAATTTAGAAATCTATAAATATTACAAACTTGAAAGGAATTATTTTTGGTTTGCCGTCTATAAAAGCATTAAAATTTCCATGTAATTTTCAACGTTCTCATTGACAGGTCTTAGTATTGATTTTCTAAGCCGAAAGTATGGGGCACCCAGTGAGGATCGAACTCACTATTCAGTTGTAACAGTTTTAGCACGACTAGCTTGCTAAGCATTACACTACACCGAGTCGCCCTTGATAGGTCTTAGTATGCAATTAGTGTAGATATACATAGCAATATATAATTTTATAAAACTGACTTTAACCTAGTCTTGAACACTGCTAATGGCTAACAGTAACATAACATTGAAAAATTGATTCCCGTACGATCACCGAAGTTAAGCAACGTCGAGCCTGGTCAGTATCTAGATGGATGACGACTTGCAAATTCTAGGTACTGTCATAGTGCAAGTGGATTATTGGATAATGCCTCGGAATTGTTAATCAGATAGCAGAGTTCCAATTCCAATTATGTTCGTTATATTCACTTACCCGCAAATACCCTTGCAAAAAATCATGAATCCACGTCTTCCCCCCTCAGCTATGGGTTAATAGCTTGTATCTAAATCGTTGTTATCTCCAAAAATAAAATTGCGTACAAAATATTTAGATTTCGACATTAAATAACCCGGAGAGGTAGATATGCCGCTACATCTACCATTCGGCTGTGCATTGAATACTGGTGCCATATCAGGTCTGGTACTTCTGCTATAAATCTTGAGATTCCTGACAAAATCTAAACAAGGATCTGCAATATAATCCATCCTGACCAGGTATCTCGACTTCAATCACTTTCTCACAAACGTGATGTCGCCTCCTTCTGTCTTTTCTACTAATATTTTCATGGCAATTGAAGGGTTTCTCCTCTCGTGGCTAAATACATGAATTTCAGAGTGTTACTAGATTGGTTACTAGGTCCCAAAGTTTTATTGTTGAAATAGCTAAATGCAACGATGTCTACTACTTGCAGTTCCCACATTTGGAAATCCCTTCCGTTTACTTGCTTCCCTGATCACCACAATTTTCAAAAAATTATATGCAACATAAATGGACATTCTTGAATCCCCTCATCTTTTGTCATTTCCTCAGTCCTCCCTTTTCTCAGTCTTCTCTATCACTTGCAATCCCTGAAAACCACTGCGTATTAATGGCATTCACGCCTGGCCCTGGGTGAAATGATTAAAACTATAGAAAAAAAAAACACAAAAACGAAAACAACAACAAATGGTTGTTAGTCTCTGGACGGAAGCAGGCTGAAACTGGTTTTTATTCGCCTGTTCCGAGAGAAAGCTATGGCAATACTGCGTTTTGTGAGCATCGAATGACGTGCAACTAATATTACGGTAATTCATTTCTGGCCTGAAAACCAGTTTCGGGTTTAGACCAAAATTGCTTAAATTTCTTTTTTGGGTTCTAATTTTCCTTATCGTTCTTTGATAGCGTCTGCAGCAAAGTTGTATAAATGTCACAGAGAAATACTCCAGTTGTCATGATTTGATTTCCTGTCTGGTAAACACTTCGCTTCAGACGAAGCGTCAAAGAAAAAAAGAGTTAACTCGGATTTGGAATTCCTTGCCACCTTAAGATTTTCCTTTAACGACTTCTTGAGCGATTCTCCTTTTTATATCGATTAGAAAGAGTAAAATCTGAGACGTGTTCGTTCAACCATTAAGAAATAAAGTTGATTTATCAAAGATACAATTTTTACCTTCCACAATATTTCGCCTATGTTCATAAGATAAACAAAGCGTTTACATTCCCCACTTCTTCAAACAAAAAGGTTTTGAAGGAAAATCCTATCAATACTCGAAAGAGTAGTAATATTACTAGACTCGAGAAACCTATTTTCCTGAAAAATTATCTTAATACTAAAATTCTATACATTTCAACCACCATTAGTACTGGCTGCCCAATGAATGAATGCCGAACATTTCCATATAATGAAACGGCAATATTACCATTCTGAAAGTTGGCAATTACCATAAAACTACTTTCTATGATTGTTTCTGATTGTTATAAAATGGCTTTGAACCAGGGAAGTCTTGGGGTAAACCATTCTTTCTGGTATCTTGTGGACTGGCGCTACACAATCACAAACAAAGAACTACCAAATAGCAGAAACCCCGTCACTAAAGGGCTTTTGACAGCGACTATAAGTAAAATGGACAGCACATGTAATTCGAAGTGGAAATAATCTCGTAATAAAGATGTCATTCCACACTGCGAGAAACAAAAGGTTAAGAAACATCCATTAATATTAGAAAGAACGATAACAGCTAAAGTCATCATTTTTGCAGTTATTGATTTCTGTAAATACCTCAGTTGCCTAATGTTACGGTGAACTGAACCATCATATAAACCATGACCTCTGTAAATTGCCAATTCTTTTTTTAGGATTGGCTATTTAATTCTGTGTCAACTTGATTTTGTTGATGTTTCTAACGAAGGTTTTACTTTTCTTACCAAATTTCTGTATTGATTAAGAAACATATATTTCCATCTGATACAAGATTATCATACAACTTTGATATTTCTCTACATTACACTCCAATACATCGGCCAGTCTTTTAGTCATCAGTATCACTTAGGCATCAATGAATTGGTTTGGATTATCAGAATAGTTTAGGATCTCTGCGTGTGAAAAACTTTGTCCAATATCATTTTCAATTAAATGTTTAACTATTTCGAAGTCATGGATCTATTGCTGCCTTGTTGAAATCGTAACCAAAAAAAGGTCTGATAGCAAACACCGCTTAGAAACTGTAGATAACAATCTATGACAGTGTCTTTTGTATATTAAGTGTATACCTTAAAACAACACAAAGACATTATTATAGGTCACCTACTTGAGAGTAAACTCATGGCAATATTAATTCTTACCCTATGAAGAAACATTTTGCATTCGTTGAATGTGAAGCAGTACTAGTTTTAGTCGACATTTATAAAATCGTTTTCTTAAACTTATTTTTTAGGAAAGTAGGTTTCTCAAGTCCAATAGTTGTTATTGCTCTTTCCAATATTAAATGGGGTTTTCTTTTCTACCTTTTCGTTTGAACTTGTGTGGAACGACATCTTAATTATAAGATTATTTTCACCTCGCAGTTGTTGAATTGCCTCAGGTGATGTAGTTCCTGTTATTTGGTACAGTTCTTTGTTCGTGATTATGTAGCGCCAGTTCACAAAATTCAAATAAGAATCGTCTTCACCAAGATTTCACTCGTTCAAAGTCATTTTATAACAATTAGAAAACATCACAGAAAGTGTCTATCAGAATAAATGATAATGGTAATATTAGCCGTTTCCTTATAAGGAAACATTTGCCATTCATTCATCGAGCATCCAGTTCTTCTGTTGTCTGAAATTTATAAAAGTTTACTATTCAAATAATTTTTCAAGAAATTATGCTTCTTGATCCAGCAGTATTATGGCTTATAAACCTTATTTTAAAAGTCGTTGGGAATGTCAACATCTTAATTATATCATTATTTTCACTTCGAATTACATATATTGTTGCTAAGTTCTCAGTTGATATGGTTCCTATTATTTGGTATAGTTCTTTGTTCACGGTTCTGTAGCGCATGTCCACAAGTTTCGCACAAGGATGTTCTTCCGGCTTCACTTACTCATAGTCATTTTTGACGATTGATTTGATACTTGCCGTTGTATACGACAGAGATTTTGCTTATATCTTAACAGCTTCGGTGCCATGTATGATATTTATATGAATGTTTCGAATTGACGAGTCTTTTTAAAAAACATTGCTAGAGTTATAAGGTTGATATTTTGGTTTTGTATTCATTTGTGGTGTCAGTCAAAACTACCTCCAGCACAGCCTATTCTAAATTCCATTTCCTTACGTCCTTTAATATATTTGTCAAAAGTTATGTAATTATCATCTGTATTGACTAATCAATATAATGATGACGGTCAGTCAGTTAATTGCCGTGGCGATCATGTATCAAAAGATACATGACTGACGAGGCAGATTTTTTTTCCTGCAGTACGTTGCCATTTCTTTCTGTAGTAGACCAGTTGCCATCCAAGGCTATAGAAAACGGTTTGTCCTGCTGTTTACCTATAGCTGGGAAGAGAAGAGGATTTATACGTTCCCCAAGGGTATCAACACGTAAATGTAATGGTTTCGACTGGAATTTGAACTCGGCTCTCCGATTCCTCAATACGAGCTGCTATCCATTACTCCTCCGTGCCGCAACTTCCATAATTATTCTCCCCGGTAGAGAACAATTGGTTCCTCTTTCAACCATCGCCGGTTGATGGCTGCTATTTTATACTTGACCATTTAAGTTTCCTCCCTTTTGGTTCACAACTTTGCATGTCGATTGGTCAATAGGCGAAGGACGTATCCGTCAAATTTTAAAGATCTTAAATACAATGTTTGCAGCCAACAGAACTGTGCACGGGTCAGCACCTTCGCACTTATATGATGTGATAAACACAAAGGTAAATTACATTAATTATACGCCAACTCATTTTCCTTGTTCTTATCTCATTTTGGGGCCGTTACGATCTACGACCTTCATCGAACCGGGGTAGTCATCTGTGACTTTCGAAATGTGCAACTTAATTTAATCAATGGAGAGAGATTATTCTCGTTCAGCTAGCCATATCTAGAAATATAACGTCTACTCTTTTGTAGTATATTCACATATGGCTCGTCCTGATTCCATTTAGCCCCTGACCTATATCACCAAATTCACGAACAAAGTTAACTGGTCGATTTTCCCGTGGATCAATTCTGAAATTGGAGCACTAAACCTAACCTGTTTGATGATGTGTGCTAGTGCTACCGCTTATCACTCACAGAAATTTCTCTTTTCTGAAGTCCATTGTTAATCGGGACAAAAGATGGCTTGTTAATTTTAACGTCTTCAAAAACAGACATCTCTCCATTAATCATCTGAAAGACTCCCTCTCCTTATCTTCCATCAGTATGGCTGATGCTAGCCTCCAGCTAAATTCCCACTCAACTTTAATCTGAAAAAAATTAAATGCAATGTCAATCGCTATCTACAGTCCTGGATACTCTTTTCTCTTCATGCCCATGTTTCTGTTCCTAATTCCTCACAGCCAGTAACACCTTATGTTTTAGTGGCCTTACTGACTTGTATAGGGTGAAACCGATTCAAAATATAGATAGAATATCTAAAAATATATTTAAAAAATATCTAAATGTAATAATGTACCAGTCTAAAATAAACATGCGTTGAAAACAAATTATATGCTAACAGTTCCTTTCATTGCATTTTTCGCTAGTAGAACTACCTTTCGGATCCATGCTTTCCAGCCAATTTGTCAAAATGTAAATGCAATGTCAATCGCTATCTACTATCCTCCTGATTTCTTTTTCTATTCCTGCTTATTAATAATCTTTCTGTTCCCAATCCCCCCACGCCCAGTAACCCATTGTATCTTCGTGGTTTTACTGCCTTGCATGGGGTGATAGCGATTATAAAAATATGGATTTAATATCTAAAAGTAAATAACAAATACTTAACTGTAATATTGTGCTAATCAATTACAAAATTGTATTGAAAACCAATATATCATTCCCATACAACGAAATATCTGATATTGCCACCATTAAAAAATGCACAATAAGTCTTTTGATTTAACATGTCACATATGTCAAACGCTGACAGCGGATGCTTCATGGAACAGCTTTAGTTTTTCTTTTTTTGGTCTTTATCAAACGTTGCTCAGATACACAGACATCCAGCGGTAATAACGTGTCTTTAAAGTAGGCAGAAGCACTTAACATCTCGTCGACGGCTCTTGGGAAATAAAATAAAATAAAAATTATAAGACATGGGAGAAAGACAAATAGACATTTACATGACAAAGACAACAGTTCTTCAATCGTCTTCGGCTGGCGACACCAAAAGCTACTTGGCTCCGACGGAAACTACTTTCTTCTTCTCACCATGCTTTGTTGACTTCGTCGAAAGTAATATTAAGACAGGAACTGCTGCTACAAAAAGCCAAGTTCGATTTGCTGTGCTATTATTTAGAACTTCCTGTTTTTCTTTTCTTCGTTTTTTGGTGTTTGACGGACGGTGAGGTCTGTTGTAAGTGTTTCTATTTTCACATTAATTAAATTTGATTAAATTGGTTTACGTGTCTATGAATGTGACAATTGTTAAGACATGGAAAATTTCACGATAGACCACAAAAGGAATTCCTAATTTGAGCTCAGCAAAAATCACTGTATACGAAGTTGGGATAATAGTTCTTTTTTAAATCATTTCACCCCAAGCAAGGCAATAAAGCGACTAAGACGTAAAGAGATACTGAGTACAAGAGAATATGAGAAAAAGAAAAAAAAATATTATTAAGGTGAGAAGATAATAAAATAAGAGGAATTAAGAAGAGTTTTGTCTTCTTAATACTTTTTCTTTTATTGATAACCATTGACATTGCATTTAAATTTTTGAAGACCAAACTTGACTGGCAAGCAAGAAGCCAGAAGTGTAAGGTCCACAATGGAGAAATTACATCTAGACATGTCAGCTGTGAGACCTTTGTCGTCAGTCTAGTATTGCATTTAAATTCGTAAAGTGAAATACGAAAGTAGAAAGCATTTCAGAACAATTACCATGAAAGTATTTATAGAAAAGGCAGAGGGAAGCTACGTTATGGTGGTGGGAAAGTGGCTGAAGCCGTGATGCCAGTTTCTCTAACAAAGGACTAAATTTTAACCAAACAGGCCGCTACATTCAGCTCGCGAGAGATATACCGGTGCCTACTACTACGCAACGGACCCAACACGCACACACGCATATATATATATATATATATATATATATATATATATATCATGCACGATTGGTTAAATAATATGGATAAGTTCTGGCGATTTAATATTTTTAGGTTTAAGGTGGCCTGTATTATCGGCTAATTTGCTAAATTTATATTTATTTTTATTTTATGTTATTTTCGCCCCGAATACTTTCGAATGTTGCTACATTCGTTTTCAAGGATTGTTCTGTGTATATTTACACAACTATCTTTTTTTAAATTCCGGCGTTCTCACGTTTGATGGTACCCTCTTCAAGTCATTTAGTAGATAACCCCAAAATTTTATATAGGAAATGGTGCAAACAAAGACTCCAAACTTCCGGAGACATTTGTAACAAAAGAGAAAGCACCACCATAAAATAAATCTTTTTCACCATGGGGGGGGGGCTTACATTGAAGTATGGTTTATAAAGAAACAGACAGATACACTTATAAAAATATTCAGTTTGACCGTTTATATGATGTCTTCTTGAGGGACATAAAACTGGTTCCAACAGTGTGGACCGGCGATAAATAATCACAAATAATCTGTACCAGAAAACAGATTCCAGATCACATGAAGGCTTTCGAGAGCAGTAACAGCTAAAATGGACATTGCATGTAATTGGAACAGAAAATAATGTCATAAACCAGTTGTTGTTATTCCACACTACTTTCGGTAATTTATGTTTAGGAAGGACGTCTTCAGCAATAATAGAAAGAGCGATAACAGCTAATGGATTCTGGATTTTTCCTCAATAATTATTTTAAGAGAAAGATTTTATAAATTTTAACCAATGACAACTCACCGGTCAATAAATGTTGAATATTTCCTGATAACTAAACGACTAATATTATCATTATCATTCTAATTAGATGACAGAGAATCCCTGAAATTTTGTTTACAAATGAAAAGGTTGATTGACAGTTTGATTTTATATTATGGCTGGTTATTTAAAGCCAGAAAATATGCTAAGATTGTAAGAATTTTCTAGAGATAATAACGACCTACTAAATAACCCGTAGGTGTGGAGATCAGAGATGGATTCATACTATTCTCAAAGGTATTTGCCTATAAGTGAATATAAGGAAACAGATTAAAATTGGAACTCGGCTATCAGTTTTCTCATTCCAAGCCGTTTTCCATTACATTAACCGTCCATTCAATATTCCCAAGCAGTCACCCATCTAGTTAGTAACAGGTATTGGCTTTGCTTAAATGCGGTGATCGGACGCTAACCAATGTCTCAACAGGATAAGAAAAGGCGCTTTGATGTAACGTAAGTGTGATTCTACAAACGAACACTCGGAATACCACGGACGGATTATTCAAGTAACAACGGACTTTTAAGAAAAATCAGAGCAAAAACATAAAATCAAACAATCAACCTTTTCATTTGTAAACAACATTTCCGGGATTCTCTGTCATCTAATTGGAATGATAATGATAATATTAGTCGTTTACTCATCAGGAAATATTCAACATTTATTGACTGGTGAGTTGTCATCGATTAAACAAAACAAAAAAATCACTGGCTGCACTGAAGGTGAAATTGACAGAGGGATACAGTGAGTAAACCTACCTAACGAACAAGTGTTATTGCATTATAAGGACAAGGAAGGAGAGTAAAAAGATAAACATTTTTAAGGGTTCTAAATCATAGGAAGTTGTGGAGAGCCATGATCGCCCGGGTTCTGAAGTTAGTTAGTTATACAAATGAAAAAATAGATAGGGCACACTTTTGATAGCATTGTTGTCCAGATGACGTCTTTAGATTTAAATATTTATTTCTCAGCTAACCGAAACAATTTTAACGTTTTAACACTATTTCTACCTTGTCTGTAAAATGTTAATGAAACTCTGAAAATAGTTCTTAACACAATTCTAATATTTTCATGACTAAAATCATTATCTCCAGCTGCCTTAAATATAAAAAGTCCCATACCACGAGAGATCATCGTTTGAGGCGTAAATCATACAGTTTGGTTCCCATTCCCGCACTACACACATACACAAACATATATATATATATATATATATATATATATATATATATATATATATATATATCGAGAGAGGGGGAGTAGAGAGAGCGATAGAGTATCGCCCCTCTCAAAATGTACTAACTTTTTTAACTTGAATTTTACAGTTCCATTAATTAGATTTCTTTATTTTCATTTGTCATTTAATTTAAACAGTTAATGTTATTTGTAAGTCAATAAACATTAATACTTCTCAACCTTGTTTGGAATCTAATAAACATTGCTTTTATTGTCATTTAAGGAGTGATTAAATTTTACTGGGATACACTAACCCCGAACCTGTATATGAATGATATGATCCCTGTTTATAAATTCCAGTTGCATAAGGTCTTTTTAATTTTTACAAGCTTTCGTCTGTTCCTACAGACATCCTCGGGTATGGAAATAGATTTGTTCTTGTTTTTTACTTCTCGCTAATAAGAGGAGAACGAAAATATAGATGTAATCCGAAAAAATGCTATGAGAAATGTGTTATTGTTTTGGACCGTGCGGTCGCAACGCTGAGTTTGAATTTTAAATTTCCATACCTGAGGATGTCGGGGTTAAGTTTTACAATGTTTTAGATATTCAATAAATTTCCTATGGTCGTAATAACTTTTAACTAGTATGGCATTGTTCACAAATCAAATAATCAAGTAAAATCAGGGATGAAGCTTCAGAGCTTGATTCAACTGCAAGCGCAAACACATGATCGTCCCTCGTCGTCTTCTTCGCACGTTTACTGTAAAGCTGGGGTTAATAAGTAAGAGGTTCCTCGGGAATTTTCCCTTTTAACGCTTCAATACTCCTTCTACAAAAATTTTTGCATCAAAGGTAGTTCGAATGCCAATTTGGGATGGAATTATATGAAAAACTATTGACTAAATGGCAAAAGCCAATTTTGGATCTAGTTTACCACAGATTTCGCCCACTTACCTGAAATAATCTAAACCAAACATTCATGGAAGATAATTTGTATGTCATATGTAATTTACATGGCAAGTATAGAAATCATCGGATGAATAACCCGGGAGTTAAGGCCGAAAAACGAGCTTTTTTAAGAGTTTTTCGTGGTTTTTCGTATTACGCCGGGAAGGGAGAAGGACTATAACCACACAACTTTTATTTCTTGCATGATTGCAAATTTTTGAGACATGTTTGAAGAAAATCAAATAAAGAATGAGGAAGTTATTCAAGTTTTTATTTTCAGTAGTACGAAAAACCCTATTCTTTTCAGATTTTTGAGCAATTTGTGTGAAGCCAATGTCGCAGGAAAATTATTAAGCACTCTACATAAAACTCGTAACATGAGTTATGTTTTGCATTGTTCAAAAAACATCAGCTCATGCAGTAAATATTTCGTTCGCGTGAAACTTTGCCTTTATTATCTCAAAAATTCTGACTGACCTTCAGTTTTATCGATTTTTTTCCGTTAAACCAGGAGGTCTGAAGATTGGTAACTTAGTCGTGAGTTAAATTTCTAAATTTGCAACATGTGTGTTCAATTTTATTTCAAGTCGGTCAAGAAATGTGAATGTGCATAAATAGCATACATACACACAGACAGAAACACAGTCAGACACAGATACACACTCAAAGACATCTTCTGTTTTATAGATATAGATATATAAAAAGGTAAAACACCGTATCCTACCGCAATAACTTGATTTTGACCATTAGGTCTCTTCAGGTGGATGGGTAACTTCGGTTGAAATAAATTTAAAAGTCGACGGCAGTGTCCACTACTCTATATGCAAACGTACACACACACACACACACACACACACACACACACACACACACACACATATATATATATATATATATATATATATATATCAAACATGTTTTGCAAAATAATATGGATATGTTCAGTCTACCAAATTTTTTATTAATCTTTCTTTAATTTTATAATTAATTATTTTGTATTATCGTTGAATTTTGTCAAAAGTTCATATTTATTTTTATTTTATATTATTTTCTTGCAGAATACTTTCGAATGTTGCTACATTCATTTTCAAGTATTTTTGCGCCTATTTACGCAACATTTTTTTAAATTCCGGCGTTTTCACTTTTGATGGAACCAATATCAAGTCGCTTAGTAGATTACAGAGAAATTTTATGTTAGGACATCATGAAAGAAAGACTCCAAATTTCCGGAGGCTATTTTAACAAAAGAGAAACAGCCAACATTAAATAAGGTAGCATTCTCCATAGGGTGCCGTATATTGAAGTGTGTTAAAAAACACACCCACCCACACTCATACACATAAAAATTTCAGTTTGATCGTTTATATGACGTTAGATTGAGTGACTTGAAATTGTTTCCATCAACCGTGAGAACGCCGGAATTAAAAAAAAACATTGTTGCATAAATATGTACAAAATATCCTTGTAAAAGAATGTAGCAACATTCGAAAGTACTCGGCAGGAAAATTAATATAAAATAACAATTAATATTTACTGACATTACAAAACACCTACTTCGGAAAATTATTTCGCTAAATATGTTTCAGAGAATTATTGCTGCTAAAATACACCTTACACACACGCACAAACACGCGCGCGCGCACACACACACAAACACAAATGATTGCATTATTTCGTAAAATATAGAGAAGTATGACATTCAGAAGATGTTAACAGGAAAGGAGTAGGGGGAATAATCTAGCATAATGTTAGCTCGGTTGACATTATAATACTTGGTCATCTTCCTACATAGAACTTTGTAGTTGATAATTAAAAAGACTTTCTTAAAAAAAACGGTTAAAAAAAATAAAATCGAATCATAAATTCAAATCTACTTTGGTAAATGAATATGTTAAGCTTAGTCGGTTTTCATAAAAGTGAAACATGTTAGTTTCTATTTGTTATTTGCTCTTTTCTCTGGGTGTTTCTCATAATGAAACAATCTGCATCCCTTGACAGAACATCCTATGCTATTTTATGTTAAAATATAAAATATTTCTCTTAAACTATTTTTTTTTACCTAAGTATGTATCTCAATTTCACTAACTGCTATTTCTCTTTACACTATTGACACAGGCTTCCTTTCTAATATTGTTTTAACTTAATTTAGAATGTAAACATCATGTCATTATGTTTTTATTCAAACTACAAGTCCTACCGATTTTAGCTGTTGCTGTTCTGGAAAATCTTTAAGCGATTTGGTTTCTGTTACTGGCTACTGATCTTTGTGATTCACTAGGGCCAATCGACACATTTCGAATAAGAATGGTCCTCCCTCATACCTACAGACTTCATTCGCTCGAACCTATCTTGAGCCATTGATCCTAGAAAGATTTTGCATAGAGCTGGCATTATAGATATTACTGAACGAGATCGGTATCTTGAATGACATCTACGTATATGAAAGTCTCTAACTGGCGAAACGATTTAAGAAGTCACAACATTGCATAGATTTATACACAATGTCTTTACCTATACGTCTTTGTATACTATGTAAACAGTGTATATATTTATGAACTTTATAACTCCGATATTGAACAGTCTTCGCACATAAATATAATAAAATGCCTATATATATATATATATATATATATATATATATATATATATATATATATATATATATATATAGTGCTATTCGATAAAAGTCACTCCCCTGATTTTTTACTTAAATTTTTTTCGCCTATTGTTTTGGGGGTCAAACTAATTTTTAATCTTACTAATATAAAGACCCCTTCCCAACCACCTAGTAAAAAAGTTTACTCACCCTAAGGTATTCTATTGATAATTATAATTTTGGATATAAATGAGACTCACTTATTTCCTCCAACTAGTAATCAATAGAAACATAACCGAACAGCTTTAAATAAAGAATAATAGAGGTATAATCTTTTTATAATAGCTAATATAGTTCGAAATATTTAATAATCTATGGGTCCACCTTTATTTTGAATAACCTTTTCAACCCTTTTTGGCATTGACTTGATTAGGTTCTGGAAAATCTCATCTCCAAGCATTGAATTCCATTCGGATATGAAATTCACACTCAAATCCTTTTTGCTGCTCAACTGCTTTCTCGAGAGCCTGGAATTGATAATGCTCCATAAGTTTTCTATGGGGTTGAGGTCAGGGGATTAGGGCGGCCATTTCATAACACTCACCTGTTTCTCATCAAAGTATTCCTTCATCAATATTGATTTGTGACAGGGAGCATTATCCTGCATAAAAATGAGCTTGGTGGGATCGATTTGTACCCTTTCAGCAGAAGGGAGCAGACAAGATTCTAAAATTTTCTTATTCTACCCTAGCTCATGGAAGTGGATGCTGGAAGACCATATGTCTGGCAACAAGACGCTGCACCATGCCACACAAGCAGTAAAAGCCAGTCATGGACGTTAATTTCTTCGACCACGTCACCATTTACATATGGTCACCTAGCTCCCCAGATTATTATGTGAAGGGTGCATTTGAGCGAAAAAGCAACAAAACTCCTTGTGACGCCAAAGATGAACTGAAGGCAAAGAATTTGGCAGCATTCACCAACTTAAACAAAAGAACCGTCTAGAAGAGATGCAAGAGATTAAGAAGTCAGTTGTCTGGAGTCTGTGGGTGAAGCCAATGACGATTTTATTGAATAAATTTACTCTAGTATTTCAAGATATTTCTGTGTCATTTGGCTAAATATACCTGTTACAATGTGATGTCAGTATTATTTTCATTTTCCCCGCAATTTAGACGACAATTTATCCATTGCATATGGTATATATATATATATATATATATATATATATATATATATATATATATATATATATATGCATACGTATAATATGTATTATTATTAAATTTCATTGTTAAAGTGAACATTCGTAGTTTTTTGTATGTTATTTACTTAAATTGTTTAATTATTTAGTTTTATGTTTGTTTCATTTTTTTCAAACTTTGCCCATATTATTTGTATAGTTTAACTATTATTGTTTTATAAAATATGTTATATTATCTGCGTTGTGTTTCGTGCATTTTACAAAGTATTCGTTTTTAGTTTTCGAATTTAAGCAACGTAGTAAAAATCTATTTTCGTGCCTGCATTTTGAGATACCATTTGATGGATTATTTAGTAGATTGTCTTCGTCTGAGAAGGGGATTATAACTATTTTCTACCCCAGGCAGAGTTTACAGTTTCTAAGATTCATTGTTGAAAGCTGATGGTGTTTTCCTTATTTTCAATATTTTTTGGTACGATTTGTAATTTTTCAAATACGTTTAGAAAGCATTTTACTGTTCACGTATTCATTCTCTATAAAGCTTGTATTGTGTGTGAAATGTCTCTTTTTCTAGGGTATTTCAGTCATTCCTATGAATATTTTTTCTTCGTTATCTGCTGATTTTACAGTGGTTTGGCGTATTAAATTGTTTTGCATGCGATTGCCTTTTAAGTGACATTCGTTAGCTTGATTTGTGTGGATGGATTTTTGGTTAATTTTTGTTGAGCTTTTTTATTTATTTTGTCAGATTCTCTCTGTAACTGTATCTGATTTTTACTGTATTTTTGTTGAATATCATATTGAGAATGGTTACTATGCGTGTATAAATTTGATGATAAAAATTCCTATGTTTTTTTAACGTTCGTGTTATACGGTGGGTTGTACCCTATGATGTTTCTATTCCTGTTTGCTTTTTTGTACTGTGTGGTTTGTATTTGACTTCTGGCGAAAATTCACTATCTTTTTAGGCCTGTTTCATAATCTTTTTTGATTTTGTTGAAGATGGTTTCATTCGAAAAATAGTGAGATAATCTGCGGTTAATTGATTATGAGATCTATTTGATTATTTTTGGCGGGTGGTTGGAGTTTATGTGTAAGTAGAGCGGTTTGTCATTGGGTTTTCTATATGGCTGATATGCACATTTTCATAGGTTGAACGTGACATCTAGGAAATTCAAATACTACTTTTTTAGGTTTGTTGTTTATGTTTAAGCCGAACCTCATTTTTTTTAATGTTTAAGTCTAACACCATGTCTGAAATATTTCATTATTGTTTTTCTGGTTTTGCCTGTTTTTTTTTTCTGTTTCAGTTTCTTAGGATTGTGAAACTGTTGTCTGTTTAGAGGCTTGCATCATTTTTATCTATTATTTTACTTAGTTCACATATTAAAATTGTACCTATAAGTTCGCAGTATCTGAATTATTAAAACTTCCCATTGTAACGTCAAATGTCTTTTATCTGTGATTTTTAGGTTGTGGAATTTGTCTATAGTTGTTATGACTCACTCCTAGCAGTTATAGTCTTATGTCTTGCTTAGGTTACTCGCACTGAAGTCACTAGAATACTTCTTGACTGACTAAAAAGGACTTCTTCGTCAGATTCATACACTTCCAACGAGTATTGAATAACGAAATTTTCTCGCTAAAAAACTTTAGGCAGATTATTTACTTTTCAAAGCAAAGTTTCCCTGATTTTCGGTAATACAAAATTACAATATTTACTTTCTTCTAGTGGTGCTAACTTTCTCAACAAAAGTTATATTTCTTTTTCCTTATCTTCTCAATTGCTGCATTCGTCTCTGAAAATTTGCTCGTACCTTCTAAAATAAGCAAAGCAGGTAATTCTATCATCTGAATTGTATGTGAATTCAGTTATGGCATTTGCCACAGCTTCGTGAGTGAAAGAACTTGGGGAATTTTCTGTTTCCATCGGTATTATCTCAATTAAATTTTGTAGTTCATTCTGGAGTACAAACAACTGCTCTTGTTGGTGTTGCTGTTGTTCTATTTTTGCCACTTGGGCTAAAAAGATTTCCATATTTAAAGAAAGTATGTTTTTTTTCGTTCTCTCTTTTTTTCATTTTTACACACAACAAAGAAAAACAAAAACTGTGTGCCAAAGTAAAAAGTACTTTTTCTGCTTCGTATGAGTTTTTATCCCTCGTCTTCACTATTAAAACCTTTACTCCTAGAGGTTATAATAAAATTGAGATTTGTCCATTGATTTTCTCCTAACATCTTCCTTAGTTCTGAGTTAATATTCTTTTAGAATTATTTTACTTTAACAAGTTCACTTTGGTTGAGATTATGAGTGTTGGGATTCTTTCGAAGTTTGTCTTTGTGGGTCTTTTAGTGCAATGGATGCTTGTGATTTAGCGATGCATTTTATTCGGTTGTCCAGGTTAACTGTTTAGGTGACTTTTAGCTTCCATGTTAATATCATATTCTGTAGCTTTTGGTGGTTTCTCAGTGTTTTAATTATGTTGCCATTTCGTAGTTTTTGTGTTTTGGCACACTTTGTTTATATACATTTCTAGTTTTGTTCGTTGCAATAAATGCGTTGAGTGAATTGTTTATTTTAGTTATATCGCCTTTTATTTTTTCTGGGAGGCTTCTAATTTTTTATGAAATCTTATGTTCCTTAGTAAGTTAAGTCTCTTTCAAAAGTAACTAGTTTCTTGGACTGGGGGGGCATGTTCTTGTTTTTAAACAGTATTTTTCCTTAAGTGTGGTATTTGGGTTACGTTCTTGGTTTAATTTAGTGTTATTAGTAAGATTTTAGGGATTATAATCAACAAGAATGTTGCTGAAAACCTAAATAAGAACAGCATCCTGAGAGACAAGCAGTACTGGTTTCGATCGGTCTTATCCAAGGCTGATATGCTAACTACCATTACTTACAGAATCAGTGAAATACTAGACAACAGAAGCACTTCAAGGATCATAGCATTACAGATATCAAAGGCATATCTCTAGCTATGAAATCACTTGGATAGTTTTCTCAATAAAAAAAAAGTTTTTCTTAAAGAGTAAATCGCTGAATGTAGTTGTTAACTTTCGATTCTCCGGGGTCCTAGCAATCAATGCACGCGTCCCGAAGACATTACTTCTCATACTTTAGTCATGTAGTTTTTTTCTTCGCAGTTTTCTTCGCCGGACTACGCAACAGCCTTTCGAAAACAGAGCGTATTCTTCTTGCAAACATCAACTCTGCTGGCGACAATCCTGGCGTCGTATTCGGGTTTGGCGTGATTCTGTACACTGCCAAAAATTTCTGAATACTCTGTTCATTCGTGTCCACGCCTTGACTTTTCTTCGAGGCTCGTTTAAATATGTCCACGAATTTTTCTGCATGTCCATTTCATGTTGGATGATAAACTGGTGTTGTCACGTGATCGATAGACAATGCTGTACAGAATTTCTTGAAATCACTTCCTGTAAACTGCGTTCCGTTGTCACTGACTAAAGTTCTAGGGGGTCCGAAACGACTAAAAATTTCACCAAGGGCATTTATCGTATTTGTCGCAGTTGGATGTCTGCACTTAACAATTTCTGGCCACTTAGTAAAACTGTCTACCACAATCAGGTAATACGATCCATTTATGGGTCCTGCATAATCGATATGCAGTCGAGTCCATGGGACATCTGTCTTTGGCCATGGTTGACTCTTTACAGGTGGATCCCTTGCCACCAGTTGACATCCTTTACACTGTTTCACCATATTTTCTATGTCCTGGTATCTTCTCATTAGAGATTTCATTCACGAAATCCCTGGATGACCAGTGTGAAATTCTTTTAGAATTTTTTTCTATAAAGTACACAGCATTACAACTCTGCGTAAAGTAATACGTGATCACAGTGAAAAAAGTGACACACTCATTCTTTTTTTGTTTTCTCGTTCAACACGACTTGCTTTTTCATTTTCTTAATGAAATCATCGTTTTCCGCCGATTTTTTCACATCATCAAGAGTAACCGGGAGTTCTTTAATGGTATTGCATAACAGACCCAACATTTAACATTCGTCTCTCAGTGCCGCCATTTCTGTTTCTTCCAGCAGTTCCGCATATTTCGGTATTAACATCGACAATCCATCGACGTGACCTAGCTTTTTTGAAGGCACATATTCCATTCTGAAATAGTAATTCAATAGAATTATACCCCAACGCTGTAATCGATTTGCCGCGTGAGTAGGTATACCTTTTTTGAACTAAAAATTGTTAACAGCGGTTTGTGGTCTGTTTGCAGAGTAAATTGTCTTCCATATATGGATCTGTGATACTTCTTTACAGCGAAGATTATTGCCAAACTTTTTCAATTTGGCTATAATTTCGTTCTGTGGGCAGTAACGTTCTCGAGGCACGTTCTACTGGCTTCGTAGATCCGTCCTCGAGTTTATGTAGCAATACAGCGCCTAGTCCGTCATTACTAGAATCTGCTGCTACAATCATTTTCTTCTTCGGGTCGAAATGCGCCAACAATAGGTCTGCTAATAAAGAGTTTCCTTTTAAAGAGCATCCTCGCATTCTTTCGACCATATCCACTTTGTGCCCTTTTTCACCAAATTGTTTAAAGAGGCTCTCATTTCATACCTTTTTGGGATATAGATAATATAATAGCTTACTAATCCCCCAAACGCTTGGAGTTTAGCCACATTATCAGGTGCTGGCACATTTTTTATAGCCTCAGCTCTTTCTGGGTCCGGTTTTCTTCCTTCACTGTCAAATATCTGCCCTAAATATTTTATCTTCTTTAGGAAGAACTCACATTTTTCAGCACTCAGCTTGAACCCGTATTCTTCAATTCTCTGAAATACTGCTCGAATATGCGTTTTGTGTTGGGCCTCGTTTTTACTTTTAATCAAAATGTCATGTAAGTATGCGATCGCATAATTGATACCAGCCAACATTGTGTCCATTTGCTGGAATAGGCTTGGAGATACCGCCAATCCAAAAGGGAGACGATTTAATTTTAAAATCCATTTATGAGTATTTATTGTCAGGTACTTCGAACATTCTTCACTGACTTTAACCTGAAGGTAAGCCTCCGACAAGTCCAACTTTGAAAACACTCTACCTCCGTTCAATTTAGTAAATATATCCTCCGGATACGGTAGTGGGTATCGCATGATCTTTTAAACAATCGTTCAGGCCTGTCGGGAAATCAGCACACACTGATTTTTCGGTTTTTCTTTTTTATATAAACGGTTGGAGATGCCCAATCCGAATAATCCACTTTTGAAATTACGCCAATTTTTTCCAACCTTTCTCATTCCTCATTTATTGAGTCTAGTGCCGAAAATGGAACTTTTCTTTTCGGTTTAAAAATTGGTTTCACATTTTCTTTCAACTCAAAGTTGACTTCTGTTTTTGTACACAGACCTAGTCCTTCTGAAAAAAAAAACACGAGGGAATTCATTTTTCAACTCTGTAATATTTTTTTCTGTTTGCTTTGTCTTATATTTTTCTCTGACGTTCACTTGGTTACAGAAATAATTTACTGGTAATTCCCACAAATTGAATAATACTATCCAGTCTGTACGAAAGAGATTTACTGAAGCAGGGAGCACATATACTTTTGATTTGTGAATTTTTCCCATGAACGAAACGTTACATTTTAATTCACCTCGAAATTTGAGTCTTTTTCCAGACATTCCTCTGGCAATTTTGTCTGTCTTCAACAACGGTGTGTAACCATTTTTTTCCATGTTAGCTCCTTTATCACAGAGATATCACTTCCTGAATCGAGTAATAATTTTACAGCCTGCCCATTTATTTTTACATTGAGGTATTTTCTTCTTTGACCCTCCTCAATTTCGTGTTTAGACAAAACTACGTTCGCTTTTGCCTGAGACTTTGTTTTTTCATTTCTCTGTTTTGTCCGACAATGTGAAAGTTTATGGCCTATACACCTACAATTATAAAAATTTTTATCCTTAAAGTAGCAATCCTTCCTGAAATGCTGTCCTCCACAGGCACTGCATATTAGTTTCCTTCTTTTTGTATCTACTTGTTTTGTCGTATAGTTTGTACTCGCGAAATATTCTTCTCCTCAATCTGAATAGTGTCTTTTATTTACGTTTATCATTCGTTGACTTTCTTCAATTACTTTTTCTAACGTAACCTCTGGATCTCATTCCATGATTGAGAGGATTCTTGCTCTAATTTCTTTGTCGCTTGGTGCAACTTGCACAAAAATTAGACACTTGAACATGTCGCTTGACAACTTTTTCAACTTAAACGCCTCACACTGTGCGTTAACCACACCTGCGTATGTAACAAAATCATCATCATCATCATCATCATCATCCTGTTTAACGATATTCAGACACTTGTATCGAGTATGAAACAGGCTCTCTTTTATCGAAAATTTTCGACAAAATTTCCACTGTTTCGCCGAATGTCATTTCTTCTGGCTTTTTGGGAGGATTAAATTTGTGTATTTCGTATTTTCTGCTGTTCCCAACTTCTGCAACAATAAAGCAATTTTTTGCTCGTCGGATCATTGTTCGCACCTTTTCGTAAATATTGTTTCAAACCTACGAAAATAAGCCGGAAACGATGAACCACTGTCAGGGTCGTATTTAAATTCCAAAAGTGAATTTGAAATTCCTTCCACCGAAAACAATCTAGAACACGGTTCATTTGTTGTCCTAGATAATACGTGTTCGAATAATTTTTAAACCTTTCTTGTTGCTGTAATTGTTGTTTTTCTAGTTGTTGTTTGAATTGCTGTTGTAGGAACTGTTGTTGTTTGAATTGCTGTTGTTGTTGCTGTAAAGTGTCTTGTAGCACCTGAGGTAATTCCGCCATTTGTTCCATTTTGCCAACGTATTCACCAGAAAACAATTCTGCTCAAATAAAAAATGAAATTCTTATTCCAAACAAGAGGGGGTGGGGAAGCGTTTCAGAAGCTTTTCTAACGTTCCTCGTCAATAAGCATTAAAACAAACATGAGTGAAAAACTATTTACTTTTTGTAAACATCGAACAAGTTTTTCTAACGTTATTCGTTAGTACACGTTGTCGACTGTATTTTTTTTCTTTTGTTTTAACTTGTGAGGTCGTTACGAATCTCGTCGCCAACTGATATGTCCCGGAAAGGGATATATTTGAACGAAGTAGCTAAGTGGTTTTGGCTACTATAACCAAGTAGAATACGGTAGCAGTAATCGACTCGTACGCGTCGTAGTCGCAGGTAAGAAGTGTAGATCAATGGCGTTGTCCAATGGGCGTCGTTATAGACTTAACTCTCAGACTAAGGCGATATTTATCGCATTTAAAAAACACGATTATGGCACAAGGCCGAAAAATGGGAGGGGTTGAGGCTGGTCATAACTAGCTAATCCGATTCACGACCCATTCATGCATTACAATTTCACCATTAACCATAAGAATTCGTCCGTCACCAATCAATCCCCCATACACCATAATACCACATTCTCACTAGGGAGACCTACAAAACGCGACCCGTTATGCTAAAATATGTATACAAATCTATGATGAATAATAAGAGGGAAGAGTGATTAACCTAATAATAAACTAAAATATTAACACAAATCAAAAATAAAACATAACTGATGTTAGTAGGGCCCATCCAACCCTCAGAACAGAGAGGCCGCTGTATTCTGCCCATTGGGCAAAATCAAGAAGCGCTCTTGCTAAGGGAGTGGGAAAAGGATAGAAAAAATCATACGGGCATGGGAAAATATAAAGCTGACCCAATCGAGATAAATAGGGGCCAAAAACAAACTGAGGAGGTTGGGAATCACATCCTGGATCATAACCAAAGGAGTGGCCGGGAACAACACTAACTATGTACATAAAAGTTTGTCTAACCTAACCAAGGGGAGGGGTCAACAGGAAACCACCCCGATGTGACGTAGGTTTACCTAGAAGAGAAAACCAATGCTAGCCCCGTTCAAACGAACCAAGCTCGCGTCTTTCACCCACCTTTCGCTGAAGAATGCAATCGTTTTCTATCAGATCTAATCTTCATCAGATTAGATCCTGATGAGAAAAACGGTTGCCTCACAAGACTTCTGTCGCGTCATCCATGTCACCATTCTGGCCGTGGCTAGCAGCGTCAGAAACACCATCCATTTGACCCCGGAATACGGAGGCGACTCATTGTCACACGCGTATGCGCGATCAATGAGCACAAGCTTTTCGGGAGTGAGGCGAGCTGTCAGATCGCCGACATGATCCCATAAGTGCCGGACCCGGGGGCAATTGTAGAAGGCGTGCGAAGCCGTTTCTTCTAACCCAAGGTCACACCGTTCACAGTCTGGCAAATTCGTTAAGCCCCATATGAAGGCCTTGTCATTGAGAGGCAGCTGATTCCGAGCCAATTGCCAGGTAAGCGAAAACTCAGGGTTACTGAGGTAATCCGCCTCTAGCGCCCAAGACCAGTAGGAGCGAAATTCATCTTGCGACAATCCGAGCTCCTCACGTAGGGAATTCTTCGCGACCCCCTCCACTAAAAGACGATAGAATACCTTCCTAGGCCGAGAAAGTTCACTGGACCGAGGAACGGTCAACAAGGCCCACCGGCATTCGCGAAAGAAATCCGATTGATCCCGAGGTTTACGATGGCGCTCAACCCCCGAGATGGGGGGTCTGATAGTAAGGAAAGGGAACGCGTCCCTAACAATCCCCGCCATAATCGAATCTCCTGTCAATGCGCGGCGTAGGAAAGCCAACATCGAAGCACGTTTGTGGCTCTCTAAGTGTGGCATTCCCAGTTTGTAGCAATATGTCCAAGAAACCATTCGACCTCCTCGCCAGCACCTTCGGGCAAATTTGTAATGCCTTCAAAGTCTCTTTCATCACTTCCCTGCTGACCTCAATTAGTTTCTGGGTTTTAATATTGGAAGTCAGCAGGGATATTTCTTCTTGTATCGTAAGGAAGTCGTTTCCCTTAAACGAATTCTGAAATTTGTCCATTTGATTAACATAATAGGCTGACTCATTTGTAACCGCCCTATTATTAGTCCAGGCATTTTTTGCTGGTGATACCGCTGAAAGCAGTGTAATATTTATATTTTCGTCTTTGACCGAGACCAAACAAATAAACTGTTCTCTTTTTTGTTTTGTTTTCTTTTTTTACTTTCTTTCTTTTTTCTTAATGCGTACAAACAAAATAAAATAGAAGAAAAACGTGGACAACCAAAGACAATAAGCAATTCAAAAACAAATAAAAACGGAAAGGAAAATGTGGGGAGGGTAAAAATACACAAACGGAATGAACAAAAACGAAAAAGAAAAAAATGGACAATTCTATACGAACAAATGAAAAGGCAAAGAAAAACTGAAAAAATCAAAAAAGTTTATAGCTCAATAAAAATAAAATTCAGAATTTATCAACTCAAGTACCAAAAGCTCGTCCAATTCTCAGAAATTACTCAAAAAACCAGTCCTGACTAATTGGCGGCGCAAGTCCAAAAAAAAAAAAAGAATCATGTAATATTTAAATTAAAAAAAACAAAAAACAAAAACAAAAACAAGCCCGTCGCAAGAGTCGGTATAAAAATATTTTGATATGCAAAAATTCGGTGTCATCTCCCAGTTGTCGACGAATGGCCAAAATGGTCGGCTAATAAAAGTAGTTGGTCTTCGCGATCGGGGAACTATTCGTGTATTTTGGCTACCACGTTTATCGGAGAGTGAGTTATTTTTCTGACTGGTTGCGTGCATTGATATTTGTGAAATAGTACCTGCGAATCGAGTTTTAGGCATTTCTTTCTGCCCCCGGTGTTCGAGTCTGAACTTAATGATTTATTCTCTGCATTGTGGAAGTAATCTGTGACAAATATTTCCTTTGCAATCCCAGATTGCTTACAATAGCCATTTAGTCAAAGTTACATTTGTTATTTGTATGCATTTGTTGCTATACTGTCTTCAACGTTTCTCGTGTGTAGTAGTGCGTTAGGTGAGAAGTCCGTCGATCAACAATGGCAGGATATTCATATACTGAACAGGCAGATATGATTTTTACATATGATTAACGAACGGTAATGAAGGCAATACTGCATGGCCGTATCAGATTGAGTTTCCAAACCCCGAAGGTAAATGAGTCATCCAAATGCTGTTTATCGTCGCGTTGCTGAGACAAGCACCGCAAACTATGGACTGAGATCCGCTCGCACGCCTGACCAGCAATTACACATTCTACAGGATGTCACAGATGATCTTGATATCACTACACACAAAGTGGCTGTAGCATGTTGTACATTTCATATTACTGTATGGTGGGTTCTTCATGATTAGGGGTAGTGTGCTGTTTTTTTTTCGTGTGTGTATGATATGCGTATGTGAGATGCACCAAGTGGTTGTATTGAAATTTAGGTCATTGGCTTCCTGGTGAACGACATGTCCTGTGACGGTAATGACAATGGTGACATCAGCCGTTTCATTACAGGAGAAAAATAGCCATTCATTGACGCAACAGACATTTGTACTGTCGGTTAAAATCTATTCAATCTTTATATTCAAACAATTATCCAGGAAAATGAATTTATCAAGTCCAATAACGTTTATAGCTCTTTCTTTTTGTTCGATGTAATTTGGAAGATCATTTTCTTGATTATTTCATTATTTTCCCTTCGAGTTCCAAGAGATATCTATTTTAGTTGTTGCTGCTGTTGAAAGCATTATACTGATGTGGTTTCTGGTATGTTCTGTAGCCCCAAATGTTCGGAAAACGATGCTTCTCGCTAAGATCTACAGGTTTAATTCCCTTGAAGTCATACCGCGTTTTCAAACACAGTTAGATAGAGAGTTAGATTTTAGGCTCTTCATTTTATAATTCTGCAGATCGGCACCTTGCGGTGTCTTAGGACATAAATAATAGAAATACTGATATACATGGTGGCCACTGAAATATTGAATGATATAAATCAAAAATAACTTTTTGAAAACACATGGAAACATATGGGTAGAATTTGATGCATTCTCACGGACGCTCTGTAGTACAGCTTCCACGGATGCGTCAATGCTCACAGTGTCTTTAGAACCTCTTCCCGGAAGATCGCTGACTGATCCAGCTCTTTCAAAGAAAGCGATTAGGTTCCGTATCATGGTATCTCTAGGAAATACTCTGACATTAAAATGTTGTCAGTATTTTCTCTGAGTCTGAATAATAGATCTTTTATTGGAATAGAAAAACTCAATAAGTTTTACACGTTGCTGGGCATCAAACGTAGCCATTTTAATCACCAACGGATGCTCTAAAACCTTAAAAAATAAATAAAAAAGACTGAAAAGCAGAGCATTATTGCATTGGGGTGGGCTCAAACCCCACTTGGTACCATAAAATAGTAGAATTGTAGCTGATGAATCTAAGATCAGTAAATATAAGTAGTATGTCTTTACTAATTACTTGGCTGTTCACTTCTTTGCCACACTTGGCACTAGAAAAGATTTGTGGTTACTTTGCAAAGTTTGGTAGATAAATCAATATCTACAAGTGCTGGCATGTCGTATTTGTGTAAACTGAAAGTAAATTAAGAAGATACAAGGTAGGAAAGACAAATTGGCAAAAATGCTACTATCTTCGACTACTTTACATGAACAGGACAAATAACAGAAGAAAAGTTTTTAATAAAATTCATTATATCAAAAAGAACAATTTATACAATGTAGCTCCTATTAACTTCAATTATAACCTCACCGTGACCTCAAAAAGAAGGGCAAACCCTTAGCCTTGAATTTCTTGTATATATTGGCACATTTAATTTTGATGTTGGTATTAAAGCTATTGATTTTGAGACTGCGTGTATTCTAGTATTTTCCCTGTGGAAGCAGAGCAAAACCTGATAACCTCTGAACTGGAAGTTGGCATGAGTAGCAACTTTTTTCCTCACATTTGTACAACACTAGTGTCATCGTTTCTCTTCCCAACATCACGAGATATCTAAGAGCATGAAATATGCTGAATCTTGGGTGCTGAAGCAACTCTTGATGCTATGAGACATTCAAAACACTGTCCACTGAATATTATATCATCGTGGTATATTTTCATAGCAGATATTTGATTTCTGTGCTAACAGAACACAGTCTCTAACCGTTGCAGCCTCCTGGTCATCATGAGCAACATTATTATCTGTGTTATTCAAGGCATGGGCTTTCATGCAATAATCTTATAATACCCTTAAGTTTTGACATTTTAGTTTATCCGCAATTGTTGAGTTGTGTGTTGTTATTCGATTGTGTCATGCTATCTGAGAATATTCAGTAGGGACCCTAACATTGCATTAATGACAGGTTATTTTTTTTCTCTTTTTTTTTATCCGCTCTTCTTTATTGAATAGCATGAAGCAGTAGACAGAGGAGAGAAAGAAAAAAAAACAGATATCGGCAAGTCCGTAATCAACTACCTTTTCTGCCTTAAGGTAAATGATAACAGAAGAACGTTTCTTATCCGGAAAACATAACTGAAATTCCTTGAAGGCTAAATAAGGAAAGAGAACTTTGAAAACTTAAACCTCACGGGACAATATAGAGCGCAAGAGAGTTATGTGAAGGCAACAAACGCCATATATAAGCATGTTGAAATGGAAGGCAGAACGTGAGGGGGTGGATTCTTAGCAAAGGAGAAATGTTATAGGAAGTTGTGGAGAATTAGAAACGCCTATGTCCTGAAAGTTCACACTAAAAAGAAGACAACGATGTTATTAAGTCTTCAAATTTTCACCGGAAGCTGATCCTTATTCAAGTTTTTCTGTTGAAACACAGATGCTTGGATGAGTATTATGCTACTCGATCTCTCGACTGTTGTCCATTTACGAGTATTTTTCAGTCTTATATACAAATATAGACAGGCAATTCATTACACGATGTCACTCCAACAAGATTTATATCACCCTGCCTCTCAGTTCGGGCTATTTTAGAGTAACAGAATCTCACTGTCTACAAATACTTTCTACTCATGCTAAGAATTTTCTTATTTCTTTAGAAAAATAAATTGTTTCTAGGCTTTTCATTAAAAGTTTTCATTGGCTAAACAATGCATTATATAAATGCCTTTAACAAGACCTTGTTGAGTCTCTTCAAATTTTCGTCTTGAGGTTGTTCATGAAATCCCGATACCGCTTTTTGTTGACACTGCCCGGCTTTTCTCTATTGCTGTTGCATTAAGCTACTTTTTCATTTGTGAGAAGATTTGTTCAACATTCACTGCCATATAGGAAAAATGATTTTACCCAACAGTTTAGCACGGATTTATTTGTTTTTACCAATTTTTTTTCTGTTTCTTAATAGTTTGATTAATTTCTGGAAGATATATTTCTCTATTCTAATGTAAAATATTAGATATTACGCAGCTGTCCAGTACTCTTTTCTTTCTTTCTAACAAAATTTTCCTTTTTTTAATACTTTGCTTAGTTTTTCGAAGCCAACCCTAACAACTGCAATTGTTGCTTTTCTTCCATTTTAAGCTACTTCTTGTATTCATATACTATTATTTTTCTATAATTAGTAAAAAGTAGGTATATATTTGTATATAATTTTCTTTATATGACTTAGTAGCATAAAAACCTTTTTTTGGACAATGGATGTTTGTGATTGCTTTTTCTCAGCTATTTTGTCCCGTCTTTATTAATAAGGTGTTATTATAGGCATTATGATATATCACGTTGTATTATAGGCATTATGATATATCACGTTGTATTATAGGCATTATGATATCATGGATATCAATGCTTATAATGGAGAAAGGCAAACTAGAAATATTTACTCTTTCGACTTTAAATTTAGTAATATTTAATGTTCGAGTTCTTAGCGAACTTTTGTATATATGAAAAGACAGCAATAGAGGGTTTCAATTCCCCAAATCATATGTCCGTGCGCTGATGGCGTAATTTCAAAGGTAATAAATCAGTCTTGTAAGTTCAACATCAGGAAATGCCGTGTCTACAACGCGCAATTACCTTCTTCCATCAGGGAGATCCAAACATCTCTCCAAAGTACGGTTCCTCTATTGGGTAACAAAGGTTGTGATTGGTCAAGACTGGCGGGGAAGTGCAAACAACTGTCATATTTTGAGGTTTACTAATGTCGACCCGATCTTGATTATGTTTTTCTATTTTGAAGCACACGGAGAGCACGGATTCTTTCTCCAGGTATGACTTAGTTTTCTCCATCGTCACCTTAGTTTATAGGTAAGGAAGTCTGAATTTTGCTTTAAGGTTTAGTCAGGTCTTTATTGCTTACGCATCCAGTTAATTTTAAAATCTCATTCACAAACTGGCGGCAAAATTGACACGCTAAGAATATCGGTTCCTTGTGAGCAAAAGCAAAATCCGTCGACATTTAAATCATGTCTTAGTCGGTAGAGAAAAGAAAAGTAATTTTCAGTCATGACTGCCTCTGGCGATGACAAATAGGTTTCCTTACGCGAAGTCAAATCGAATTATATCGTTTCCTTGACTGAAGAAAGAATTTCAAATTATTAGCATAAAAAGAATCACTTCGGTAAAGTTTCCTTTACTGGGATTCTCATGGAAATGTTAATGACTTGTCAAAATTTGCAACAATCCCTTTTTTTTAATATAGCCACCAATAAAAAAAAACAAAAAACAAACAAACAAACAAAAAAAACCCCCAAAAAACAGGAATTTAATTCTGGTAAAACCAAAACTCATGGTAGTTGGGGTGAGAGTGGAAAGTGTTATGTATCTTAAGAGATGTGATATGAATGAAAGTGGAAGTGAAAATTATAGGGATAGGGAGGATAGATAACGATTGACTCTCGATTAAATGAAGACAAGTTTGTGAACGCAACAACGCCGATGTCAAATTCATAAATTGGCTTTACTGAAACAAGATATGAAACGAATGTTAGAAAAAAATCCATTAAATCGGAGATACTGAAGCATATTAACTTGATTTTTGATGTATTGCATATAATAAGCGTTTTTTTTTGCGCATTGAACTATTCGGGAGAAGACCAGATATGAGAGTAATTGCCAGGTCCTGGGGATCTAAATATTGGGAAATGCACCCATAAATTCTCCTATCAGCTGCGTTTATGTTTGCAAATATGAAAGAATTCAAACCCAAATTTGCACAACAAGGACAAATATTTCTTTTTCTTTTTCAATACTAAACTTATCCCAAACAAGGCTCGAGAGTTAGTCAAGGTAGAGTCTTACACTGTAAATGCTAATGATGAATGGGTTGTGATATGAGTGAAAGTAAATAAGTGAAGATTATATGATAAAGAGGATAGATATAGACTGAACCTTAATTTGAAGAGGTGAAGGTTGTTAAACTAAGAGAAGGACTAAACAGGAAGTCTGTTTGGTAAAGTAGCAAGACTGAAAAATTGATCTTATGAATTCCTATGACTGTAAGAATTTTGTCAAAATAATAATTTTCCCTTACATTAATATAGTAGGATTTTAAATTCTGTCATTAATTTCGAATTTCGAATGCTACCATTGATATTGTTATGGTCCGGTTCCTTGTACCATGGTGATAATCCAAGGTAGAACAAATAAAGAAGAACTCGAACACGGATATGGAATAACACAGATATATTATAAACAGGAATATATACAGAGAAGTAAAAAGTGTTAGTACGAACAATCAGGTTTAGTAGTAATTGTCTGAACGCGACTCTTTTTCTAACTGCCTCTGACTCGACTGACTAACTCGCTCGCTCTGACTGACTGACAGACTTCTGACGGACTTCACTCCAGACTTCAGACTGAACAGTATTTAGTCACCCCCCCAAGAGGGCATCATGTGGCACAAGGCTGGTTTAACGTGGGATCTCCGAGCCCGTGGGTTCGGCCAAAAATATGCCCTTTGAACCCGTATAAACGGGATCAGGGTCGGTTTACCTCCCCGAAAGAGACTCCGCCCTTCGGCGTAGCCTCGTTCGGGTTCCTCCCAGCCCGAAGGCAGAGTGTTCAACCGATCAGCCGATCAGAACTCTCTGCTTCCTCTTGAGGCGCAGTTTTTATTACGTATGGAATATTCCATTATGTTATTATGGGTAAGGTCCCATAACCGATATAATTGGAGAAAGTTAATGAGTCTCCCCTTCACTTTTATTTCTCCATGGAATTTTTTTGTTCCAATTTTTTATCCATCTTTTTATGTGTTTAAAGAACTAATTAAATTTGATTTCGTCATCCATTAAAATTAGGAAAAATACTCGTTAATAAACTAATGGATTAAAACGTTTGTTCAGGAAACTGTCGACTAAATCGCTTGCTCGTGTAGTACAGCTTTAGACTCTTAGTGGAAATAAGAAGAGCAATAACTGAACAATAATAAATAGGAACTAAATGAATTACCCATAGAAATGATCTACGGTACGAGAATGATCTACTCTTGTAAATTATTATTGGCTTCAGTTCAAAATTCCTTGAAGATTATGCTGCTTGATAGACATTTGATAAATGCAGGTGTGCACAAAACTCGAGAAGTTGTGATAAAAACAATGAAGATGAGGACAATAATCTGACTGCCTCCTTCCCACCTACGATCATTGAATACAAAGTCAGTCGCAATTTTCTCATTGATTCATTCGTTTTTTTTAAGGCTTATCAACCCTTTTCGGGTTATTGAATGCCAGGAAATATATTTAGGTTGTAAGCTTTCTTTTTAATTTAAATAGTTTAGTGATGCAAGTATTACTTATTAACCCATAGCTGGGAGGAGAAGAGGTGGATGCATGCCGTATTTGCATGTAAGTGAATATAACAAACCCAACGGCATTTGGAATTCAACTCTCTAATTAACATATCCGAGCTATTATCCATTACACTACAGTAAACGGTCATCTCTCTAGGTACTGATCTGGCTCACCCTTGCTTAACTTAGCGTGGGAACCGGTATAACAACGTTCTTTGTTCTGTTTACCTGAATCCTCTGTTTTTAATTTTCTTTCTCGTCACATATAACTTATTCTCTCTTACTCTCACCAATGTCTGTTGTCTTAGGGGCATTATCGCCTTGTTTAGGGTGAATATTAATTCCTCATCCCGGAACTTTACACAGAAATGTCCAAAAGATAACATTTTGGTATTTTTTTTTACTTCGTAGATTTTTCTTGATCAGTTGTACACTTTTTTTTATTATTATGTGAAATTTGCTTATTGATGTTTCTCCATATGTTATCGTCTGCCATGGAGAAAAAATAACACCTTAGTCTTGCAGACATGAAAAAACAGGAAGTTATGGAGAGCCATGATCACACACGGCCTAAAATGACGATAGAAGAGAAATCAATCGATTTCATTTTATTCTGAATTCTTTCGTGTATCCATAGGACTCGGTTTTTTATCAAAATTAGAATCGAAAACCATGCAATAAAAAAACAAAAAAACAAATTCTATATTCACTAGCAGTTACACAATTTATTTCGAAATATAATTTGTTATTAACAAAGCACTGACAATGTAAAGATTTTCCATTGGTGTGACTTCGACGAATTTAAATAAATGATTATATCAACACAAAAGGGATTACCCAAACAGAACATTCAGAGCATTACTCTCTCATCGTCATGAAGCTGACTATAACTTTTTAGTTAAAAAATGTTGTTTTAAGTAAAAGAAAAAGTAACGTACTAAGGCGAAATTTATAGAAAGTATAAATTTTTCACGACAAATTTCTATCTGGATACTTTCAGAATTTAGTTCTTAACGAATCTTCTGTTATCGTAGGAAGGGATTTAAAGGAAGTGATATTAAAAAATAAACTATCATTCAAGAACAAAAGGAAATCATTTGTGCATTTACATCTAGACACGTCATCCTACATGTCTAGATCTAAATGAACATTTTAAAAATTTAACATTTCAAAATCACCGTACCTGCATCTTCAATGTTACACAAAATTCCAGGAATAACGACATTATTTTAGTCTATTTTAGTTCAGATGAGTACTTGGACTTTTTGAATTTAAGCGCAGGACTAGACTAGCGTCGAGATCTCATCAATTTACAGTTGAGCTGGCTAGATATAACCGTAACTTCTATACTAATCGATTTTTTCACACTTCTCGCTTGTGGAACTCCCTTCCGTCTTCATGTTTTCCAGCCAACTTTTATCTGCAAACCTTTAAATGTAATGTCAATCACTATCTACTGTCTTCCTGATTACTCTTTTCTCTTCGCGCACATTATTAATGTTTCAGTTCCTAATTTTCCACATCCAGTAACCCCTTGTGTCTTAGTGGTTTTTATGCGTTGAGTGAGATAAAAACAATTAAAAACATAGTCTGATGATGTCCCTTTACAGGACAAAACGTGTTAGATAATTTATTTTTATTTTATTAATCGATTTATGAGAAACGGTTTGAAGAAGCAGTTACAAACGTAAATATTGTTACAGAATATACGAAAATAGCAAATCCTACAATACAGGCGAAAACTCTGATGACTTGAACTGAGTTGGGGGTGGTTTCATGATCAAATACTCACAGTGATGAATTTGTGTAAGCTTTAATATATGACCGAAAACTCGTGAAGACGGCTTTCCTCACTGGAGATCCTATGATGCGATGAGCTCATCCACCACATAATGAGGTTAAGTCGCTTGTTGACCTGTTGAGGACCCCAACATACGTTTACTATCATTGCCTCTCCCAACTGAATTAAAGTGAGGAAAAAGAAACCCAACAAGTTTCCCGTAGTTCATTCAGTTTGAAGAATTGCCAGTAGACAGCGGGAAGCCAGATACAACATGCAACGCAACAACTTTATCGACATTAGAAGCTTAATTGAAATCGACCTGAATAGATGCTTAGCAAAGAAAAAGACACTGATGGGAAACTGTCCTAATATACAGATTTGTAAATGGGAAAAGTCCCTCACCACTTTGGAGAAATGCCTTCTAATCTAACGAAACCAATATTGAACTGTTTCTTCATAATGACCATGTCCTTAGAATAATGATATATTGACGAATTAAGGAGACAAACAAATTTCTTCTCAAATATCGAGTCAGTCTCTCCAGGAGAATTGATCCAAGTTACTGAAAATAAACTGCTAGAATATTGTCCCTTTTTGTTATTTTTAGTTAACAGAAATTTCCAGGTTGTCCCATAAATGCTCGATTGAGCAGAATCTGAGGTGGTTGCACCATTCGTAGAAGATTTCCAGATCGTTAAGCTAACTGTTGGCAACTAGTATTCGATGATACGGCAAAGAATAAAAGACCTACAGTTGTTGGCATACGTGGATTCCATGAATATCCAGAAATAGTAACAAATAAGTTCAGTGTAGACGTCACTAGTCAATAAGTAATTTTGGCGGACCAACGGACTCAACACAATCTAGACCATTATAGACTCACCACTAGTGAATTGTGATCTAGATTTTATGGGGTCTGTACCATAATCAGTAATCAACTACAAACAAATGAAAATAATACTCAGTGATATTAAGCATTCTATCAATATCTCAGACTTTTTTGGCTATCGTTTCCCATCTTACAAATTTACAGAAGTCTTGTGTCAAAATATGATAAATATATATCGATATAACTGTAAAATATCAGCATCACACATACACTTCAGAGTAACAAATAGTCTGCAAAAATAACAACGGTGAATGGAAAATTGGGTCCCTGGAGATTTAGGCCCCATAAAATTACGTATAAGACAATTGCGTCCCTGGACATTTAGGTCTCGGACAATTGCATATCAGACAATTGCGTCCTTGAACATTTAGGCCTCGTAAAATTGCGTATCAGACAACTGCTTCCCTGGACATTTAGGCCTCGAATATTTGCTTATCAGACAATAGCGTCCCTATACTTTTAAGCCCGGGAAAATTGCGTATCAGACAATAGCGTCCCTTGAAATTTAGGCCACGGAAAATTTCGTATCAGAAAATTGTGTCTCTGGATATGTAGGCCACGGAAAATTGAGTATAAGACAATTTCGTCCGTGGATATTTAGACCTCGGACAATTGAGTAACAGACAATTGCGTCACTGCATATTTAGGCCCCGGGCAATTGCGCATCAGACAATTGCGTCCCTGGATATTTTGGCCTCGGACAATTGCGTATCAGACAATTGTGTCCTTGAACATTTAGGCCCCAAAAATTGCGCATCAGAAAATTGTGTCCCTGGACTCAGACAATTGCGTCCATGGATTTTTACACCTCGGACAATTGCGTGCCTGCATATTTAGGCCCCGGACAATTTCGCATCAGACAATTGCGTCCTTAGACATTTAAGCCCCGGAAAATTGCATATCAGAAAATAGTGTCCCTTGACATTTAGGCCACGGACAAATGCGTATCAGACAATTGTGTCCCTGGCCACAAACAATTGAGTATAAGACAATTGCGTCCATGGATATTTAGACCTCGGACAATTGCGTATCAGACAATTGCTTCCCTGCATATTCAATCCCCGGACAATTGCGTGTCAGACAATTGCGTCTCTGGACATTTAGGCCCCGGGCATTTGCGTACCAGACAATTGCGTCGCTGGACATTTAGGCCCCGGATTATTGCATATCAGAAAATTGCGTCCCTTGACATTTAAGCTCCGGAAAATTGCGTCTCTTGATATTTAGACCTCGGACAATTGCGTAACAGGCAAATGCGTCCCTGGATATTTATGCCTCGGAGAATTGCGTATCAAACAATTGCCTCCCTGGACATTTATCCTCGGAAAATTGCGTATCAAATAAATGCGTCCCTGGGCATTTAGGCCTCGGAAAATATTGCGTAACAGACAAATGCGTCCCTGGAGATTTAGGCCACGGGCAATTGCATATCAGATAATTGCGTTCCTAAACATTTATGTCTCGGGGAATTGCGTATCAGACAATTGCGTCACTGGACATTTAGGACTCGGAGAATTGCGTATCAGACAATTGCGTCCCGGGGAATTTACGCTTTGGGCAATTGCATATCAGTCAATTACGTCCTTGGATATTTAGACTTCGGACAATTGCGTATCAGACAATTATGTCCCATTAAATTTAGGCCTCGGAAAAAAGCGTATCAGATAATTGCGTCCCTGGAAATTTAGGCCGCGGAAATAGCGTATCAGACAATTGCGTCCCTGGATATTTAAGCCTCGGACAATTGCGTATCAGATAAGTGCGTCTCTGGACATTTACGCTCCTGACCATTGTGTACCAGACAATTGCGTCCCTGGACATTTACGTCCCGGACAGTTGCGTATCCGACAATTGCGTCCCAGGATATTTACGTCCCGAACAATTGTGTATCAGATAATGCCGTCCTTGGAAATTTGCCTCTCTAAACAAACGCGTCCCTGCATAATTGCGTAACACTGATCATTTTTTGATATTACCATTTTTTTTTAAAGTGAATTTTAATTACTTAATATTGATATTTGCACATGGATACCTTTAATTACTCTAAATAATCAGAAAGGAAGTTACCATAAATTATAAAAAAGAGAGAAAATTTATATTTTTAGGCTAGCTTTTTCAGTTCACTCCAGCAATGGTACCACAAACATCAAATACATTCTGGATGTTATATATTATATTTTTATTTGGAGACAATGGCTATGTTGCGAAAATTAAACACTGGCGAAAAAATATTTGTGGACGAAGAAATATAATTCTTAATATCATAAGAAAAGCGCCGATGAAACAAAACATACTGGCAATGTGTAGAGCGATGTTTTAACACTGCTAATCTATCATTGCATTTTAATCACAAATAAACATTTAATTGTTTTTATTTTATTCCTTTTTTTATAATATGATTACTACATAACCTTTTTTTCCCAAAATTATTGTAATTGCCTTCAAAATATTATCAGAGGTACGTAATTATCAGAGGTACGTAATTATCAAAGGACGTACTTGTCTAGGGACGCAAATGTCCTAGAGCCCATAACAACAGCTTCTGTGAGCAGAAACAGAAGGGTGAAACAGGAAAACAAGAAAACTGTCGCAATCTGTCCTCCTTTCGTCAAGTGCTTATCAAACTAGAATCAGGATATCTGCGGTTCATACATCAGACGAATATTCAGTAGCAACCAAACCATATGGAATAATATCTCCTGAATCGAGTTTACAACAAAGTACATGATCTAGAAATATGTGTACTCTATTCCATGAATTTGTCGCAAAACTTAAAACGTTCAAAGCAAAACAAGCCGCCCTCTAAAACTAAGGCTAGAAAAATATCGAGAAAATCATAATTAGGGCCGAGAAAATGAGATCAACAATGCATAATCATTTATGGAGTGAAGAGTCTTGTCCTCAACCGCTGTGGAATAAATTAAAAATACAGGACGATTATTGCATGTGAACAAAAATTTAAACTGGCTGAATACTTTCGAACGATACCAAATATAAATGATAATAAATGCCCCGTGTGCTTGGGCTTGAGCACGTATGAATGTGAATGAGTTTATCAATCCCCACACAGAAAGCAACATATATTTATGTCTGACTTTACTCAAATTTTCTTTGGAAAAATCGCATTTTTATTTGTTGCAAATGTTTAGACATTTCATTGTATAAATACATATGAACCTTGTTTCTAGGTGCATCTGTAGAAGCATTGCGTATCACATAAACCCATAAATATATTAGCTGACTTACATACATAAGAAATAGAATATACAAGTAACAAAACAGCACACATACAGAATGCAACAGATAAATTGTCGTCCAAATTACGCAAAAATGAAAATAACACTGACATCTCATTTTAACATCTATATTTACGAAAACTGCACAAAAATATATTGAAATATATTCTTATATTTATTTAAGAAAATCTCCGTTAATTTCAACCACGACCTCCAAACGAAATCGGATCCTCTTGCATCTATTCTGGACGGTTTCTTTGTTGTAGTTAATGAAGGCTTTTATAATCCTTGCCTTCAGTTCATCTTAGGCGTTACAATAAGTTTTGTTTGTCCCTCGTTCAACTGCGCCCCACACATAATAATAAAAGGGTTTGTTCGCAATTAATAGAATATATTCTAAAGGTTAATAGAATATATTCTAAAGGTTTATAGAATATATTCTAAAGGTTAATAGAATATATTCTAAAGGTTAAATTATAAAATAAAGAGATAATTTTATTTTCTTGATGATTGTGTTGCAGCATGAAACTCTGAGTAACAGATTTTGATTAGCGTTTTAATATTCTTCTGTCAATGTTATTATAATATATACGAAATATGATTAAAAAATATATATATGGAATGATGGTATAGTAAAGTAGCTAAATTATGTAGAATGAAACTGCTTGGCCCAGATTAACATTGAGATATGTGACCCATGCACACACTAAGATATAACGTTCTCTCTCAATTCCTTCCTTTAGTTCATGAAATGCAAGTATCTCGAGTGTAGTCGTCTCAATTCACCACAAAGAATCCCATCAGTAACGATGGCTTGTGCAACAGTTTTTTTTTGCCCAGTGACAATATTGCTCAGGGACAACAATCACTATATTCCCAGATATCACCTCTTTCGGTTTTTGTTCCTCTTCAAATATTCGAATCCCACTTAAAAGGAAGAATATTTCAAGGAGTCGACGGAATCCAAGAGGCACTTGTTCGCTATTCCGAAAGAGATCTTTTCAGGAATGCTTTCACCAGCGACACCATATAAAGAGACTGGCTTCACAAGGGCATTGTTTCAAAGGAGAATAAATGCCGAATTTTTATTTGTGGCAGTTTACTTCTTTATAGTATCAATTCTGATACTTTTTGATCAGACATCGTTTATATCTGACGTTGTTTGTTTTCTTCCTGAATATTTTATTTTGTCTGATGCATTACAAAGACTAAATTTTCAAAAATTCGTTTATAATAATAAATAAATTGTTCAAATCATAGCATATTTGTGAAACAAAGAAATTCGAAAATTTCTCCTTGAAATCAGAGTTTCATGACTGGTTTTAGTTATATCAAAGAAAGTTTCAACTATACAGCACTGGAAATGAACCAACATTTTTTAAAGAAAAATACGGCTATATTTCTCGTTATATTCTAGAAACAAAAATGTGCCTTTTTTATTTTAAAACTAATCATCTTAGATCCCCAAAATGGAAATTCACTTAGAATCAAATTCATTCAATAAAAAATCATTTTTTTTTTATTTTTATGAAAGTGGATTCAGTGACTAGAATATTATTCCTTTTATAAATCTATCTACCTTACACATTTATAGGTTTACCATTCGTCCATGCATTGAATAATTTTGCGACATCTGGTCCGAAGCTTATGCAATGTATTTGGATAGTATCGATAAAATCCAAAAAAGAATCTGCAATATTATCGGTCCTGACCTGGCATCTCGACTTCAGTACTTTTATCTTTGGAACCTCGACATTACAAATTTAAGCGCAGTACCAGATTAGGTCTCATTATGTTACTGTTGAAATCGTTAGATGTAACTGCAGGTCTTATTCTAACAGTTTATTGTTTTTTACTTCTCACTTGTGGAAATCTCTTTCTGATTCTTTTTTTTCCAGTCAGCTTTAATTTTCAAAATGTAAACGCAATATTGTTATCTTCTCTGTTCTTCGTTCTTGTTCTTTTATTGTTCTCTCTCCTTAATTTGGTTTTTTTTTGTGCATATTCTTTCAATTATAGTAATTCTTTAATCATATTGGCATAATTGCCTTGCTTAGAGTGAAAGGATTAAAAAAAATAATTCGAGCGGCTGACAATATATCTCGCTAGCAATATATTTTATTTAAGAATCTGCTGGAATATCTTGCGAAACCGTTATTTCTTAGAAGAATAACCAAGAAGATATGCGTTGTGTTCATAAGAAGTGGCATTGTTTAAATCTTCTTTGTTACTTCGTATTTCCCCCCCCCCAAAAAAATCCTGCTTTCTCTATGAATTCATGTGAAGATGTGTTATCATTGCTTACTATATTTACAGGCGTTCGATTTTCCTCAACTTTGTTGATATCACAACGTTTCGCTATGCCTTCCGGTTCTTATCAGGTTAGATTATCGATCTGGGTAACGTTCAGGGAATTTCGAATTGAAAACTTTATTAAATTTATGAGGGTGCATTATTCGCGATATATCCAACAATATACCGTCTCGTCCTTATTTATTTCTGAAACCGTACATACTACTCCCCACCGCCAGTAATTGAACTCGAAATGATTAGGTCACCATGTTCCACAACCAACTCCTGTTGAAAACTGCTGATTTTACTTGTCACGCTTCTCATAATTCATATTTGTCTGCAGCTGCTCTTGCTGTTGATGTTTTGCTGTCATTTCTCTTATTTAATTATTAATAACTCATTTATTCTATAGGATCATTGCAAAAGTTTGTGCCCTATTTTCATATTTTTATTTTCTAATCGGGCACGAACATTTGCAATGACTTAATATTTATTCTGATGCTAAAAATGTCTTCATCGTTTAGCATATGTGTTGATTCTTTAAGCCATCTCCCTATACAGTATTCATCTTTGTCTTGTATTTTTATTTCATTTTACAAGGTGTGATAACTAGAATTTTAACTTCATACAGGATCAGCCATTCATGATTTCGTTTTTTCATCCCTAATTATGAATATATGATGTTCATCCTGTCTTACTTTTTAGGATTGACTAATGTCGCCTTCCTATTATTTGACAAAACTGTATGAAATTGAGTGCATTCATTTCTTGATCAGGTTTTCATTTGGGGTAGACTCGTCTCGGCGGAGCTTCTCCTGATGATTATCCTTATGTATAAACCGGAAATTTTAATCCGTTAGCCTTTGATGCATGGGAAGCAGATTGAGGCAGAATTCTGGTCACTCTCTTTGACTCTTCTCTGGAAACTGATGTTATGTTTGCAGAGTAGATGGTAATCATTTCTGGATGAAATGGAATAAATTTTATGGTATAGCTCTTCTCAGTCTAGCCGTGAATTACATAAATATTCAAACTAATATTACGATACTACTGAAGGCAAGAATAGCGATTGTGTCCTGCAACAGCTTACGAAATTTTTCGATAATAAAATAAAAAATAGCTCCATACTAATTATTTAAACCGATAAAATGTTCCTTTCGTTACATTTAATTAGTATTACTATTCAGTACATGATAAGTCTTGATTAACTGGTAAAATGTCTACCAAGAAAATAAATACATTATTTACATTATTTGGGATATTGTCCTCATCTTTATCGCGATATTTATCACGACGTTTCGGCCGTTGTACGCTCCGGCCTTCTTCAGTTGGCTGGAATGTCGAACTGAACCCTTTATTTCCCTTACTTGGGTAGACTGTTCTAGTTCCACGTGCCATGTCTAATGCATGTCAGTTATCAGTTATCTCCTGTTAACCCCCCTCTCTGTTAATCCCCTTTTTCTACCGCCTTAACCGGGTATTGAACTCACACTCTTTAAATCATTGTCACTGGATCTAACTAACGCCTTTATCCACTGTGTCATGTCTCCTTCTGGCATTCCAACCACCTGAAGAAAGCCGGAGCGTACAACTGCCGAAACGTTGTAATAAAAATGGCGACAAAGATGAGCACAATACTCCGAATAATGTAAATAATGTACATAATACCTCATCTCAGAAATATAGACAGATAAGAAAATAATATTCAAAATTCTTATATTACATGTAGTCAAACACCAAATTGTGATAATAGACTGAAATCTATACATTTCAGAGACAAAATATTATTCTATGTCCCACATCATTTTTGGAACATGGTCCACCAAAGTCTTTTCTTGCATTAAATAACTTGTGTTTCTTTGGAATCCTTTTTTTCCTTTCTATCCATTCATTCAAACTCTTTAATCTAATTACACGAGCTCTTGTCTCCAGTATGGCCTATGGGTACTACATTCTCTCGGCAATTTTTTTCCTATCATCATCAAAATCATCATTCATATCACCGGATGAGGTTACTGGGTGGTTCGACGGCTCATCAACTGATTAGGTTCTAACACATAACGAGCTTGTAAACCTAAGAAATATTCGTTACTTCCACTGGGAGGAACCTTCCATCTTGCACGTTTAACAGACTACAAAACCTAGAGATCAAATCATACCTACGTCGGATTAAAAATAAATCCATTAATTCTTTATAAATGAATTACTATCGTTAATTTCTCCAGATTATGAATTTCAAATTTTATTTTTTTAAGAAACCGCTACGTAGAAACATATTTGTTTTAATTTATGTAAGAGGAATAATTTGCAATGGATTTACAGGGCAAACTTAACCTCCTAATATCTTTTTTAAAAATTAATTATTTCTTTCTTTTGATATTGGTGATTTACAGTTTTTAAACTATAGTAATAAGATAAAAATAGGAAAAGAAAGATTATTTCTTGATTGCAGTGGCTATTGTAAAACTCCATCGGATATTTTCTTCAGTTTTGCATAATCAACAGCGTTCAAAATAAAAACCATTCAAGACACGCTATTTTTCTTTTAGAATTCTAACTATATTTGAAAAGCTGTTTGAATTTCTGATATGACAAATTAGCATTAAATGATTTCATTTTTATTATCACTACATTTCGGTTCATAGGCAACCTCTATAGTCTAATCCACAGGTTCGTGACATCGAAGAACATATTCTGCATTTCAAAACTATTTAGAAGTAAAATAGCGAGCAATGTATGTATATTATACAAATAACTTAACACATTAGTCCCTTCTTCTTCTTCTTCTTCTTCTTCTTCTTCTTCTTCTTCTTCTTCTTCCGCTAGATAGTGAATTTCGAGCTGCAAACTTTATAGATTCTTAAAGTGTTCTCAATCTGCTGCTGATACGGACGGATAGTTGTTCGTTTTTAGTACGGTTTTAAAAGTAGTTTAGTATTGCTAGTTTTGTTTGCACTGAATTTGAATTGGTACTACACACCCCAGTAATTTCACCTACAATTCTATGCTACAAAATAAACGAAACGCTAAGTTCTTGTCCTGTGGGACTTTCTCTCTGCGTTCCAAAATTGTGAAATATTTAATCGAATACTACGCCAACTTCAAATCCTACCATCCATACAGTGTTAAGTAAGGGATCGTCCGAAGCCTTCAACACCGTGCTAAAATAGTAAATGGCAATCCAAACACATAAAAACAGATCAACATCAAGGTCTGCCTTAAGAGTAATTACTCTGCAAATACAACATCAGTATATGCAGATGGAAAAAGAAGGGTCAAAGAGAATGACCAATAACTTACCACAATCTTTGTCTGTCTAACGCCATGATTTTATTGGAAATTATTCGGATTTGCGGTCCGTAGAAATTCAGGCCGATAATCAGAAGTATCTCTACTCTAAGTAGAAATCTCGAGTGAGTTGAGCCTAAAACTCCATTCCTGGCTGGTGTAAAAAAAGAATATAAAGGTGAAACAAACCGCACCTACAAATAAGGCTAGAGTAACATCAAAAAGCTTTAGTGATATGAAAGTCAATGAAATCAGGCATAGCTGACCATTTATGGAAGGAAAAGTATAGTCATAAGCCTCTGTGAAATGGACGAAAAATACTAAATAAGGAAGAGCACTAGAGAATTAGACATCTGAAAAATCAACGCATATGCTTGGCTATGGAAATCTCCATTGTATGCTTAGCATAGGAATAAATACTATATGGGAGCAGATAACAAATGATCATCAGCAGTATGTGTAACAAAAGAGATGCATAACAAGTCAGAACAGCACACATCATCAGGCAGGTTAGGTTTAAGGCCCCAAGTTTTCCATACATAATAATCTTATTCGCACTCCTTTCAAACCAGTTCTCCCAAACCTTTCAAACCATTACCAGTTCTAGAACCCACTTCCAGAATTGATGAAAAACAATATTGATCTCATGTGTACATAACAAAACCATTGTGCTTCTGTATTCACATAAGTGACAAAAAAATGACGCATTAAATAAACAAAAACAGATTGCATTCATATCAGTAAAAATAAAAATAAAATGACGGGAACATGTATGGTATGTTGTGAATGATTATGGTTGAGTAACAAAGTGATTTTGTTGCTGTTTTTTTAGGATGACATCAAATCATGGTAGCGAGTGCTACTTGCATGCCATATTGAGGATTCCGTCGATTTCTTCTCTTGGTTTTCATGTGAAATAGAAAGGAAAAGCCAGTTTTGCACAGGTATGTAGTATCGAATGGCATCAGCACAAGAAATATTTACCAGTACAGGACACGTTTCGAATTGAGAAGGTCATAATTACTCCAGGCGATTATCTTTTTTGATGTCGCTATCATCATCAACACTGCACTAGAGTTTCCTTAATAAACCAACCCTAATAAATCTGTATCTTCGCACCCTTTAGGAAACGATATCGCACCCCTACTGGGTACGAGCACCAGGATGTAACAACTTTTGTTTTAAAACGTTGGTTCGTGAATTTGATGATAACAAAATTCCGAGTTTAATCTCTGGGCCAGTCTATTTAACTCGGTCGAACCGTGACGATAAGTAACTGAGCACTACTAAAATAAGCACTAGACGAGAGGGGAACGAGTGGTTCGAGAACAATCTACCGTCGTAATTTAAATAAAAGCTTCAGTTCGTAAATTCCCTGTACGTTACTCTGACTTATCTAAAACTGATGAAGGCTGGATGGGCACAGTGGCCGAAACATCGTGATAGCAAGAACAATGATGAGGACACGTGTAAATAGTGTAAATAAAAAAAAATTAAGAAGTTTCTTTTTTTTTCTATTATTTTGTGGCAAAACTGTGTGTATCTTGATCTTATCTTCTTCCAGTCAAGTTCTATCTTTATTTATCCTTCTTATCCTCATAATCTTCAATTTCTAAAACTTCCTATCATTCATACTGCAAATTTCATTTATCATAACATTTTTAGCAGCAAGTCTCGAGTGGCTCTCCTGCCTTGCATTGAGTGAATTCTACGATATATGATCAGGTTTTCTTAAAAAACAAAAACAACTTCAATTTCTTTTAATCCCAACTCGTATAATCTTAATTCTACGTCTTTTGTAAACAACGCGTATCAAAAATAATGATTATATTTTCGACTCGAATCTTTTTCTTCAAAGGAATCTTATCTGATGTTGATCTGAGATGAAAAGCAACTGTAATTAAGATGAAAGAGACACGATTTAAAAATTGATGATGGCTGACAGTTCAATATGTTATTAGTAAATGTTGGTCGCTTAAAAAAGCACATCGGACTATCGAACTTGTGTCTGTGATGTAATGCGAGAGACAAAAAAAAACAAATAGTAAGTATCAATAAAACATTTAAATAAGATAGTAGTCTGATTAGTAGACGATCGGACGAGAGAACATCTTACTGCACACATTCAGTATTTACATGAAGCATAAACGAAAAGAGAAATACATAGACAAATCAATTAAACCTCTCCAATATCTGATCTATTTCATATATTCACTAATAACCTAGACAAATCTAGGTATCTACCAACTCACTAACGACTACAGTTAAATATAAATTTCTCCAGAATTATTATAAAATTTGTTTTACTTCTAGTAACCGCTTGTCTGTTAATGGCATCATCGTATTGCTTGAGGTGCATTGATTTTAAAAAGTGCACACAACTCGGAAAAAAAAGATTAAATAGACAAGGACTCTCTTTTCTTCTTTGTAGTACTGCTGATACGTTAGGAAATGTTTTCGTATTGAGATCCTCGTCAAATATATAAGATTTTGTGAACTGATGAGTTTCGTCTATTTGATTGATGCGCTCAGTGGATTCGAACCTTGGAAGGCGGCTTCTAATAAACTAGAAAAGGAAGTCTATATCGATGTGATCATAAGCTACTGTGAAGTTGACATAGCAGGTATACAGTTTCCTATTAGAATGCTATACAATTTCCTGGAATTGTTTCATGACATATAATTTCATCATTACATTCATTACCAGAACGAAAACCAAACTGTGATGTGAGAAGTTGACTCTCATAAAACGATGAGAGCCTAATTAAGATAAGTTTGCATCAAGCTGCAACCGAAGAGAAGAAATTTAAAAATATCAAGTTAATTTGAACGTCCTTGTATCTTGCATTTTTCAATTTTTCATATCAGCAGTTTTCGATGTAAAATTGTAACCAGTGTTTCTTATAATTGATATTTATTTTATATTAGCTAATACTATATATTAATATTTATATAGCTAATATTATATATGCGTTTTATAAAATCATTTAACCTGCAAAATTACAAGTTTTTCCTATTTTAATATAAGATCAGATTTCAAAGATGTTTTATTTATTGATCTTTTCTATCATGCGATTAATACATCGTTAGGTGGAATTTCCGATAAAGTAGTTGAGTATTGAAAACAGATAAGCCGAAACATTTGTGTTCTGCTAAATAGAAATGTCAATACCATTACACACTGGGGTTGTCTATGAGTGGGGCCATATGGAAAATATGAATAACGTTGATTAAATTTTATTCTCGGTCTGATTATGAAAATACCAAAGGAAGTGATTAGGCAAATCAATTACAGGAACACGTGTCATAAGATCGTCCTTTAAAAATTAAATTTTCTTTACAGAAGAAATCATTAAACTCTCTCGTTCTTTTTGTACTCATACTCCGATAATTTGCAGTTTAAAATTCATTTTTAATTTTTTTTCGCGCATGTATTTCAAGACAGAATATCTTTCGATTCATATTCAATTCAATAAGCGTCCTGAGTAAGACGTTAAACTACATCCGCTTCCTGGGTAAGACGTTAAACTACATCCGCGTCCTGGGTAAGATGTTAAACTACATCTATTAGCAAGGCCTTTGGTCAGGAGATTTTGAGGAGCGTGGAACCACATCTTAATTGCTGGTGTACCCAGGTCCACCCTGACCCGGATGGTAGCACCAGTTAGGATCCCATCTATGGGCAAATAGTTAACTATTACCAGCAATACTTTTTAAAAAAAATTATTACCAGCAATACAATATTGAAGGAAATATATTACCAAAAACAGATTTTTGACAAAACAAAATATTACCAACAATAAAATTTTTTGTCAGAATTAAATAATCCATTGTGGTTCATATGCCGTAAAACAAAATAAACCAAACCAATCTAAACCAAAGAATACATATACTATTCTGTCATTCTAGATCGACAGAATGAACTCATCCTAACGCTATGTATACTACGTCTCTCAAGATAGACGAAGACGGTGGGTGTTGAATCGAGTCACCCGCAGTCTCTGACTGTGTGCGACTTCTGTCGAACTCTCTGCTTTGCCAGAGAGGAACCCGGACGAAGCTTTGCCGAAGGGCAAAGTTTCGTCCGGGGACGTAGACAGGCCCTGAACCCGTCTAGGCGGATTCAAAGGGTATATTTTTGGCCGAACCTATGGCCTCGGAGAAACCCACGTTAAACTCGGCCTTGTGCCACATACATTCCTTGTGGGGGGACTGTTAAATATCGGTATTGTATCGAGTCACCCGCCGTCTCTGACTGTGTGCGACTTCTATCGAACTCTCTGCTTTGGCAGGGAGGAACCCGGACGAAGCTTTACCAAAGGGCAAAGTTTGGTCCGGCGAGGTAGACAGGCCCTGAACCCATCTAGACCGTTTCAAAGGGTATGTTTTTGGCCGAGCCTACGGGCTCGGAATAAACCACGTTAAACTCGGCCTTGTGCCCCATACATTCCTAGTGGGACTGTTAAATATCGGTATTGAATCGAATCGAGCTGATAGTAGTTCACTCCAAACCAGTCTGAAAGCCATACTAACACCTTCCACTTTTTGTATTATTTTTCGTGTAATATATTCTTTGTTATTTCTACTCTTGTTTTCAGTGTTGTTCTTCCATGGTCCTAACCTTCGAACATAACATATTCATACGAATCTATCCTTAAAATGTTGTCGGCATTAAATAACACATTGAGGTTGACATGCCGTTAAACAAAATAAACCAAACCAAACCAATTCAATAAATTCAATTTATTATTCCAAGCAAATTTTGTATAGACTGTTGGTCAAAGTTCTTTATAACGTGTATTTCATAACTACTTAAACACTAGTAGGCATCAGCTTATCTTGTGGGATAAAGCTAGCACACTGTTTGGTCAAAATTTAGTTCTTTGCTGGTGAGACTGGAGTGACCGCTGCAAAGCGCAGACCTAGACAATGGGACATGGAGATCAATTTGGGGATGGATTCGTTTCGGGTTTCCACTCCGGTTGTTCTCTATGGATCTTCTCCCGTAGCCATTTTCGTATTTGGATATGACCGCAAGGAACAGCGTAAGATTAAAGTCAACGTTTTCCTTCCACTAAATAGATTGTTTTCACGGGGTTTCCAGCTCCGTCTAATCGAGACAGCTGGTTATGAGGCGCCAGTTTAGAGCCTTCACCCAATCTCCGGTTCGGAACTGGATTTACTTGTCAGAGGCTATTTGAAACACATGACATGGAAGCATTTTATAGAGAGTTGGAGAGTGTATCCCCCATCACCGTTCGCGATAAAAAACCTTTAGAATATATGCAATGTACTTATGTAAACATTATAAACATGGCATGTTTTAGAAGCTCTAAAATATTAACGTTTTATATATATATATATAAAACGTTAGGTAAAAAATTACTAGAAATATAGACAAACTACGATATAGTAGGACATAAATAAACAAACGTTATTTTTGGAAAAAGATAAGAGATATAAAATGAAAATATAAATCGGCATTTAAGCCTAAAATATTATACACATACATACATGCATAGCAAAACAGTCTGTCTGTGAATGACAATATATTTGCTCCTGAAACATTTGTTTCGGTTGAGCTCTCTGGGGAGGATGTGTGGGTTTGTAAACAGTGACTATTACGGCTAATAATGCAAGACTCTTCGTTAAATCCAATTGAGTTCTCTCAGTCACTTTGTATTTATCTAAAAATAAATACGCTTAAATTCACCACCATCCTTGCCGTGCGCCGACGGATTAGTGGTAGAATCTCCGACTGATGCCAATTCAGTCGGGTTTCGATCCTAGCTAGAGGCAACTGGGTGTCTAGCCACACTGATGAGCTGCGAAACAGTCAGTCTGTGGATTTTATATATATGTAGTGGGGGAAATAAATATTCGTATACATGAAAAATTGTATTTTTATAAATGTAAAAGCCTTAACTAAAACAAATTTTGATACATTTTATGTGTAAAGATACATTTTAAAAAATAGTAATAAGCCTAATTAATTCTTATTCTGACAGAAATTAATGCATTGTTTTCATTTTAACTTAATACTTTGTGGAATATCCTTTATTGAGTTCAACAGCTACCAGTATATTCCTGTACGCCTCGACTAATGATTTGCACACATTGAGAGGTATTTTGTCCCATTCTTCTTCGCATATTGTCTTCAAATTCTTGATATTTGTGGGTGCTATTTTCCCAATTTGAATCTTCAAATATCGCCATAAATACTCAATTGGGTTCAAGCCTGAGGACTGACTTGGTCATTGCAAGACATCAACGTTACTTTCAGCAAACCATTTCCTTGTAGATCTAGCGGTATGCTTAGGATCATTATCCAGTTGGAAAACCCAATCAGGAGGTAGCCGAAGTCTCTCAACAAAACGCATGAAATTGTTTTGCAGGATTTTCTGGTATCTTTCGGCATTCATCTTGCAATCTATTATTGATATTTTGCCAACACCTTTTGCAGAAAAACAGCCATAGATCATGATACTGCCACCACCAAACTTTACAGTTGGCAACGTGTTCTTTGGTACGTAGGCTTCACCTCCTTCCTACACACGTGATTTCGATAATTATGACCAAACAACTCTGTTTTAATTACATCTGTCCATAGTACTTTTTCCCAAAACGAATATTCTTTATCCTTATGCTCTCTAACGAATTTTAGCCTAGCATCTCTGTGTCGTTTCAAGAGGAGTGGAGTCTTCCTTGGGATGCGTGATTTCAGACTGTTTTTGTGTAGTTCATTACTTATTGTACGCTTGGTTACTTTAATCCCTAATGCACGCAGATGTTCCTGTAGCTTTTCCCGGGTAACCTGTGGATTTTGTTGGATCTGGCGTCCTAATATCCTTGCTGATCTTAGAGAAATCTTCTTCGGAGCACCTGTTTGTCTTTGGTTTTCGACGCTGTTACGAGTTTTAAACCTTGCAATGAACGAAGCAATTGTAGTAAAAGGAATATTCAGGTTGTTAGAAATCGTTCTGTAACTGTCCCCTCTTTCCAAAGAGACAAAATGTGTTGTTTTTGTGAAATAGTCAATTCTTTACCTTTAGGCATTATTAGAATCTTCTCGCAAGACTAGAAATTGCAGAATGCTCTGATAATGGTTAATAGCGTTAACTATAATTACTGATAACATTACTGGAACATTCTCGAATATATTTTTTCATAATTAATTGATTATTTTATTCTAATAATTGATTTGAACGAATACTTTTTTCACCAGTTAGAATTAAAAATGCATTAACTTCTGTTAGAATAGGAATTAATTAAGTTTATTCTTATTTTTTAATAGTATGTATCTTTATACATAAAATGTGCCGAGATTTGTTTTATTTAAAGGCGTTTACATTTATAAAAATACAATTTTTCAAGGGTACGAATATTTATTTCCCCTACTGTGTATATATATATATATATATATATATATATATATATATATATATATATGTAATAATAATAATAATAATAATAATAATCCTAGTCTGCTTGAAGTGTTTGTTCATGTTCTTGACATCAGAAAATTTATTTTGTATTAAAAAAATATTTTGCAATAAAATAACTGGCAAGGATTATGAAGATGGATTTACATTCAGCCTTTTCCCAGACAACGATGCTTTGCGGAAGAGACGTAAGTCTAGAAATTATCCACAGATAACATTCCCCCTATCGTTATCCACCTATATGTTTCGCGATATATGTAAATCCAAAGGGTTATTGTTATGGTCCAATATCCTCGTACCACAGTTATGGTCCAAGGTTAGAACCAAGGAAGAACAACACGAACACAAGAGCAGAATAACAAAGATATATTACAACAGAAATATAGTACAAAAAGTTGAAGGTGTTAGTAATGACTGTCCGTCTGGTTTAGAGTTAACTAATATTGTCTCGACTCGTTACACGATTCATTCATTATACCTCTTGAGAGGCGCAGTATTTATAGTGACAGGAAGAGTCCATTATCGTTAGAGGTAAGTTCCCATAACATCACCCCCCGCCCTCCAAAGCTTTTGCGTCTCTGGGGTCTTTAGTATTTTTTCCTCTTTGGATTTATTATCAAAGGCTCTGTGACTTTTCTTTTCCTGGTTGATTTTCGTGGTTCGGACATTGTTTGCGGCCTTTGCATATCAAATGTGTCGAATATTGTATCCATCACTTCTTCTTCCTGAGGTGGACCGTTAGAATCATCTAACAGCCTCTTTCTTATTTGATTTATGTCTTTTATGTGAGAATTTCGGTCCCTGTACTATGTAAACCATGTTCCCGATTCTTTTTTCAATTGTACCTTGCTCCCAGAAGGACGTATTGTTTTTATATATCTTACAAAAAACTTTCTCTCCTGAGTGAAATTTTCTTTTTGGTACGCACGACATTGCTATTTGCTTTGTTTGTTTTGGTAGCAATTTGTCAAATACTGATCTGATTTTTCGGGCGGACATTACTTCCGCGGATAATAATGCCGATGGCGTAGCGCTGTTTGGTGTAATTCGATATACTTGTAAAAATTGTTGCAACGCCTTTTCTGTTGGTACGTCATATGCTTTCCTATTTTGAGTGTGTCTACAAATTTCTCCGCTTGCCCGTTTGATCTTGGGGGATATGGCGGGGATTTGATATGTTTAACTTGAAAAATTTCACAAAATTCTTGAAAGTCCGCAGATGTGAATTGTGTCCCATTATCAGTGAATAGACAATTAACCACTCCGAAGCGAGCAAACAGCTCGTGTAGGCAATTTATGATAGTTGCAGAAGTAGATTTTCTGCAACGAAACTCTTCTGGCCATTTGCTATAACTGTCTACTATGATCAAATAGTAGAAACCATCTATTAGACCTGCGAAGTCTATATGGATTCTTGACCACGGTCGATCTGTCTCTGGTCATGGCTTATGGATGATCGGCGGTGCCTTCGCTGCTAAGGAACAACCCTTGCATTTTTCCACCATCTGTGTAATGTCTTGATCCATGTTTTGCCAATATACGTAACTTCGCATTAACGATTTCATTCTGTTCTTTCCTGGATGGCCCATGTGGAAGTCCTTTAGGATTCGCCTTTGTAGTGTTTTTGGAATTACTACCCTTTCGTTATATAGTAGAACATTGTCACATGACGAAAAACTGTCTGATACATTTTTATTTTTTTCTGCAATTTTTGTTTCTTTTATGAATTCATCATTTTCTGCTTCATTTCTTATCTCTTGTAGTGTGACGGGGAGGTTTTGAACTGTACTACATAGTGGTGTCCTGATATCTTCTTCAATTACGGAATCTCCGTTTTCTTAGGTATTAGTATCGAGGGACCATCTGCATGTCCACTTTTGTTCGTGGGAAGATACTCCAATTTGAAATTGTAGTTCAGTAAATTTGTACCCCATCTTAGCAACCTATTTGCAGTGTAAACAGGTAGACCTTTATTCGATCCGAATATTGTTGACGGCTTGTGGTCCGTCTGTAAAATGAAAAAAAAAATCTACCGTAAATATGTCTATGAAATCGTGTAACTTCAAAAATAACTCCCAGCGACCGATAGCAAAACGTTTTTTGTAGATTCTCCGCGTAGAGCTTGTTACTTGAGTATACATTTTTTTTAGGATTTCTCCACGTAGAATTTGTTTCTTCAGTTCCTCGTCGCCACTGTTGTGGTCCAATATCCTCGCAACACAGTTATGGTCCAAGGTTAGAACCAAGGAAGTTCAACACGAACACAAGAGTAGAATAACAAAGATATATTACAACAGAAATATAGTACAAGAAATTGAAGGTGTTAGTAATTACTGTCCGTCTGGTTTAGAGTGAACCAATATTGTCTCGACTCATTACACCATTCATTCATTATACCTCTTGAGAGGCGCAGTATTTATAGTGTCAGGAAGAGTCCATTATCGTTAGAGGTAAGTTCCCATAACAGTTATCAACTCTATTCGTTAGAGACGCACGGTGTGGTTTAATGGATAAAGGCTCGGAATGAGAAGTCACAGAGCCGAGATCGAATTTAAGTCTGTTTCTATAACAAAATATTTACGCACAAATACCACTAAGGAAAATATGAAGCCATTATTTCTACCCGCCGCCATGTGTTCAATATCATGACAGACCGGATCTTAGAGCCTTAGTTGGTAACAAGTCTTCCTCAGAAGAGAAACGGCAGAGATCAACGGGGAATCTTCTGCTTTGTCGGATATGCATTAAAAGAGATCTTAGCATGATTCACGTATCGCATTTAATTACCTTTTGACTCACTAGGGAATACTAGAGCTTTCAAATTCACGATATATTTAATCGTTAGATTATAATAACGTTTTGTTTCATGGTATAAGTAAACGTTAACGTAGAAAGCATTTTCTATTTCACAATATATTTAACAAACTAACGTTTTCTAATTAAAGATATTTTTTCATCATTTCACCAAAGGAAGGCGGGAATACCACTAGTACGCTATCTTGAATATTACTACTATCCTGAAAAAGGGAAAGAAAAGTGAAAAAGAAGAATGAGAATTGAGTGCATTGACAAAAAATTAGCAGGATTCAAAAAGAAAAGTAACTGATGTCGCATTTATATTTTTGAAGATTGTAGTTATTGAGGAAGCAAGAAAACCAAAGGGCGGTTGCATTTAGATATTTCAACAATATAAGGATGAGACCTAAATGCAAATTAAGTAGCACGTTTAATTTCATATATTCTATGAACCAGAGAAAAAGGTATTTGTATTCTTTCGAGCTGATTAACTTTAACTCTTCCCGATATACATAACAGTTTCAACATAATTTCATAATATTCATTTCAAGATATCAGTAATCATTGGAGGGTAAGGTCGTTTTCTATTTCCTGATATATATATATATATATATATATATATATATATATATATATATATATATATATATATATGTATATATATATATATATATATATATATATATATATATATATATATATATATATATAATCTTTTATGTTACATTATCGCTAAAAAAGCAGGTAAAATGATCGGCTCATTGTACCGCTCCAGTAAATACCTGATTTCTCGTGCTTCATAAGAGCCAGATGAGGTCGAAAATTGAGTACTTTTACCATATTTGTGTAGGAGTTGCCTAATCCTCACTTTCCAGTCTTGATAGTGTTCAAAAGCGTCTCCGACTCTTTGTTGCAGAATAATTATTTTTCACATACCAAACTTACTCTCACAGACGGGATGTACCGAGTCTCCCACATCTCTATTGCTTCTACCATGGAAAGAACTCGGACGAACGATATTCCTTGTTTCCATCAGGTCGAACCTTCACGACTGGGACACGGTATTATCTGCACAGTATAATAGGGTCAGTTGCATACTGTTTGTGAGAAGAACAGCACCAGGACGAAATTCATTTCGCCCAAACATCAAGAAACGGTATTGCTTTACTGCTTGGCATTCGCCCAGGAAGCTCCAATACGACTATTTCAGTGTGTTTGTGTGTCAATCCCAGGACATTGCAGATTTGGAAAGAGTTCAAGAAGTTTAATGGTGACTGCGAAGGTACGGTAACTCTGGCAACTCACTCTGATCGTACTGTTAAGAAAATAGGACATTAAACTCAACACCGAGTACTATATTAAATCTCTTGTGGAGGTAGAGCTGTCCTGAGTCAAGCGGGGGCTGCTGGAGGGTCTTATGACTGACAAAAGAACTCAGCACTATGCCACACAAGTAGGAGAATCCAGTCAAGGATGTTAGACAATTTCTGCGACAGCATCACCACTTAAATCTGGCCACCTAACTCCCGTGACGGCAACTCCCCTGACGGCAACTCCCCTTGATTATTATGTATGGGGCACAGTTGAGCAACAATCCAAACAGACTCTTTAAACACTAAAAGATGACATGAAGGTAAGGTTTACATCAGCATTCACCAACATAAACAAGGAGACGTCTTAGTATATATATATATATATATATATATATATATATATATATATATATATATATATATATATATATATATTGTGTGTGTGTGTGTCTGTGTGTGCAGAATTTGTAAACAATAAATTGGGTCGTTCGATCCATCACTCTTCACTATGATTGAGAGTGATGGACCGAACGACCAATTATATATATATATATATATATATATATATATATATATATATATATATACTAACAACTTAAAATTAAAAAATATAAGCAGATATTTTTATATATAGTGTTCAATATTAAAAATAGTAAAATAATATTAAAAATAGACCATTAATAATATTAAAATTTACGTAATTGTAAATATCAAATCCTTTTTAGTTGTATCCCAGACTCCGAAGTTTCTTGGTACCAACCATTCTTCAGGAGTTTCTGTGTTTAAATGGATAGCTTTTGAAAATTTTCAATTTTCTTTCGATGAAAAAGACGCGGAAAAAATCGGGAAATGACTGAAAAAAATTCATATATATATATATATATATATATCCCCAACCATGGGAATAAAGCGAAAAGACTTACGTGTTTATTGATTGTGAAGGAGTATGACTAAAAAACATCATGGGGAAAGAACAATAAAAGAACAAGAATTAACAAGACAGAGAGTTAACGATTAATTAACATCACATTTAAATGTTTGAAGATCAAAGTTGATTGAAAAGCTTGAAGATGGAAAGGAGTTCCATTAACAACAAGTGTGCGTGAGAAGAAACTGTAAGTATAGAACTTGCAGTTACATCTACTCATTTCGACTGTAAAATGCCGTCAATTTAATACTGCCCTGAAAATAAAAAAAAAGTTTCCCAGAACAATTGCCAAGGAAGTATTTATATAAAAGGCACATAGATGCTACGTTAGATTGGTTGGATGTCACTGAATCCGAGATGCCACATCAGTACCAATAACATTGCAGTTTCTTCTTTGTATTTTATCTTTAAATGAATGTTTAAATGCATATTTAAAAAAACGCAGATTTAAAACAGATTAATTAATAAATTTGGTGAAGCGAAAAACGTTTTCTTTTTATCAAGATGGAATATTTTCTTCCTTTACAATATATAAAATAAACTGTGAAGAAAAACATATTATTATAGCCAGAGGTAGTATGCAATATGGAAAAAAGTTTGTTTCCATGAAGTATCACATCGAATAGAGATTTTCCAAGTGTAGTTTGAGCGTGGCACAAGGCTGAAAGTAAAGAGCACCCAGTAAGATTTGAACTCACTAGTCAGTCGTAATTGTTCATGAGAGACAAGTTTTCTAACCATTACACCGTCACGAGCTGCCCAGTAGTACATTAAATATGTAGCGAATATAAGTAGATATGTTACCTATTGTATGAAATATTTAGACAGCAGTTTACAAAGCAGAAAAAGCTTATACTCTCCAGATGGCATCTATATTACGTATGTGAAAAGTTATTATAAAACAATTATTACGTACATCATGTAGCAAAGAAGTTTGATAGTCACTATATATTATGCATACGGTGACGTATTAATGCTCGTTCCTGCCAAAGTTTACATAGTGTAAAAAAAAAAAAAAGCAGCTATACATGAACAATTATATCGTGGAACCAAAGAAAATCCATTATATTCTAATGCTAATATATATCGTGATGCCAGAAAGCGCTATTACAATCTGTTGCTTACGTCTATCTACAGTAACTGCTAGGATTGCAGCGATAAAATATTTGTTGAAATAGGCAACACAATTATGCTTTAAAGATTATGCAGTCACAGATATATTATCTAAATAATCTAATTATTAGATATTCACACATACTTAGTAACTCCTTGCAACTTAGTGGCTTTATTGTCATGCTTGAGGTGAAATTATTAAAAGAAAATGATAGTGTGAAACAGGATAAACAATTATATTCTGCCCACTACATATATCCTTTAGTGGGAGGGCACCTAGAGGCGGTGTAATGGTTAGCAAACTTGTCTCGCTCGAACAATCCCGACTGGGTAGTGAGTTCGGTCGTCACTGGATGCCCCATACTTTCGGCCTTGTGTCACATCTAAGCTACGGAAAATCAATATATCGCTAAGTGATTAACAGTTAATTTATTCTAAATTTGACGTATTCACATTGTGAAAAAAAAAGTCAAAGATTTCCCCATCTGCATTTATAGTTTTATTTCCCTCGTAAGAACCCCTTTCACTCTAGTGGCTTTTATTATCTGGCCTACGTTGAAATAATTTTACACACACACACACACACACACACACACACACACACACACACACATATATATATATATATATATATATATATATATATATATATAGCGATGTATAAATTGTTTAAATTACGCAAAAATGAAATTAACGCCAACATCTGATTTTAACAGATATATTTACGAAATATCTTGAAATACTAAAGAGTATAATTATTTGAATCGCCACTGGCTTTAACCACGGTCTCCAGACGTCTTCGGAATCTCCTGCAACAATTCAGAACGATCTCCTTGTTTATGTTGGTGAATGCTGACATAATCCTTACCTTCAGGTCATCTTTAGTGTTTAAAGAGTCTGTTTGGATTGTCGCTCAACTGCGCCCCATACATAATAATCAAGGAGCTATGGTTATCCCAATCGTATAACACCAGCATCAGTTTACGATAAATTTGTGGGCTGGAATTTTAGGTGACTGTCAGGTAGGTACATATGTTCTCCCAGCACGTCTTCCAGGAACTCTCTATAGTGACTTTATTTTGAACACACTTCCAGACCTGCTAGAGGTTTTATAGCTGCCAATACGAAGACAGAGTGGTTCAGGCATAATGGGGCCTCAGCCTATATTAGTCACATTGTCATGTACTGGCTGATATCTCTCATGAAAGATGGATAAGTTTCATGTCCTGCACGTTACTCAACCTCGATCCTTGGGATTTTTGTCATTGTGGCCACCTAAAACAATTGGTTTATGCAGCAGAGATTAATAATACAGAAACGCTTCATCGACATGTCATGGGGTCCTGCGAAACCATTCGACACCATGTGGGAATATTTGAAAAGGTCCTTCAGTCAGTGATCTGACGGGTGAATGCGTGTGTAGAAGCAAGCGGAGGACATTTTGAATATTTGTTATGAGTTGCTTTTTTGAAGTCCAAAGATGGCCTCTGGAGATATTTTGATATAAACGTTTAACTTTTGCTGTCAGGAATACGCTTTCAAATTTTGTGAATATATTTTTGGATTGTATATTTAACAGCGTCTACCGTAAACTACTGATTTGCGGACATACATTATATGGACTTTTGTTCTTGTTTGTGTGTGAGGAATTGGCTCGCTAAGTTTGTAAAAATATTTTGTATACACCCTGTATAATCCGAGAGAATCGACCTTATTAGCTATCAGATTAGGATTAATTTTTCCTGTACATTAACCTTTAAAGCTACACACATTACACAATCTGAAGTGAAAACAGACCTTTTAATTACTCGTATAATGGTTCATCATTAGAGTTCATTAATCTCTTCTGTTTCTCCTTATATGTTATATGTTCGTGTTATATTAAATTAACTGTGAGAAAGAAACTTTTTATACACATTTCAAAGGCATTTTCTGTTTCACATTTTATGTAATTATCAGTGAATACGAAACTATTTATACTCAATATTATTTGTATAATTTATACTTATGCTTTCTGCTTCCCATTTGATATCATGTTAATATCATAATTATGTGTTATCAAAAGGAAACATTTGACATTCATTGACCTATGAGCCAATTTCACTGTCTGTTTAAATTTATAAAATCTATCTTTTAAAATGATTTTTGAGTTGTTATCGCCTTTTGCAGGATTGATGAGGGTTTCCTTGCTAACCTTTTGTCCGAAGTAATGTGGAAAATCAACATGTTGATTATGTCTGTATTTTCTCTTCAATGTGATAGCCATTTCAGTTGTTGCTGCTGTTCATTGTCCTCATGTGGTTTATATTATTTGGTATAGTTATTTGTTTGTTATTTTGTAGCGCCAGTCTATAAGGCTGCAAGAACCATCGCTAAATCTAACTGATTTTATTCGTTCATTTTTTATGCATTGATCTTACAAGTGACAATTTAATTATTTCTGAACGGGATTGTCACCATGCATGACATCATTATGAAAGTCTTTATCTGACATGGCTATTTAAATACATGACTCGTGTTTTCATATTAATGTTTTGGTTTTGTTTCAATTTGCGCTGTTGAGCGAAACTACTTCTAACGCGGCCTATTTTCTATGTTCAAATCCTCTAACAACGTTACTATATTTTGTTGTAACTTTTATCAATACAGCGAGTTATTTGATGTCTTTGATATTTACCAAATTCGCATCCTGATTTTTATGATAATTTCAAGATTTGTGACATCAATTCTTTCATTGCAGTTCATAGATCGTGTTTGGGAAAGGTTTATATTGGGACCTATTTCTTGGAACACTTGATAGTGGGTGTTGATTATTTGTTTCAAATTATTACTTAAAAAAATAAATTTTCTCCTGATTTGGAAAACGTTTCATTAGATTAAACCTTTTCTGCTCTGCCTTTTTATATAATCTTATATTGACACGAATATTTTAAATACTTTAACCTTTCCGCTTCACGTAATATGTAACCAATAATATACACGTGCATTTTTATACTTCATACAATGTGTAATTTTAGAATAATTAATATTGGTTCTTTTTATTTTATATGATCTTCATGGAAAACCGACCATTATCTATATTGATAAACTTTGCAGTACATAATGTTTTATTCTTAACATTTTATACAATCATTCATAAAACGAATCATTCTATATTTATTTTTCACGATAACTTTTGGATTACATGAACGTTTTCGTATTTACATTTTATGTAATCGTTATTTAAAAAAATCTTTGTCTACTTATTTCTAATGATATCTTTCGAGTACTTTAATGTTTCCTGCTTTACACTATATTCTATAATTAGTTTAAATGAAATATATTTTGTAATCATTTCAACCAAAGCAAGGCAATAAAACCACTAAGTAGCAATGAGATACTGACTGATCTAGAATCTGACAAAAATGCAATTAAAGGAAGAGAAAAGAAAAAAAAAAAGAATTATGAAAACAGAAAATAATTCTTAATGTTGCATATGAATATTTGAAGATAATCGTTTACTGGGAAGCAAGGAACCAGAAGGGAATTCAACAAGCGAGATAAAAGAAACTGTTAGCATAGATCTTATATTTACATCTAGCCGTTTAAACTTTAAAATGATGAGACCTAGCCGCCAATCTAGTACTGCACTCAAATTCATAATGTTTATGTCGCATAGAGGAAATTAATAATTATTTTGTTTTAATACTAAAATGTGACACAAGGTCAAAAATCGGGGGATAGGAAAGGCTGGTCTTCAATTTGTCTTATCTTAAACTTAGCTAGCCATGATTACTGACCCAAAATATCACACTATTCCTTAGACCAAAACAAAACATTCTTACTTACCATTCTTATTACAGCCACCATAATACCACCAGGTCTCTATGTAGTCCTAACTAGTTCCCATATGTACAATGTGGGGAGAATAAAATAACCACATAAAGGAGAGTTCATCAGAACAATAACCATGAAAATATTTATCGAAAAACGCATAGGAAAGCAGTTTTATGAAGGTGGGAATGTGATTGAAGCCAAGATACCAAGTCAGGACAAATGACATTGCAGATTCTTTTATGGATTTTATAAAGAATTTCTAAATATATAGCAGGAGCACCAGATCAAATGTAGCAGCGATTTTGAAAGCAGAATTTGAATCTATAGATTTCTTTTACTCTATTAACGTTTTCCATTTTAACGCTAAATATACATGTTTTTAGGCTTCACTTAATCTGCAATCAGTTGTGCATTTTAATCTTTCGGGTTCTCTGAGTTTTCTTTACAAGAAAAACAAAAACCTACACTGCATTAAAATATCTGTATTACTTATTGTAAACGAAATTATTTGAAATACGCATCAGTTTATATATCATTTCATTATTGAAAATTAAATTGACCTACTTAATTCTGTGTACAATATTTTAGTACAATAAATTTGTCTGATTTCTATGCAATTGCTAGATTGAATTGACGTTATCTGTTTCATTTTCATATGGCATTTGACGCAAATTAACTCTCTTTCCAAAGTATAAAGAGGTTACTCTTTACTCTTCACAGCATATGTAGTCTTCAGAAGTAACATTCTATGTTTCAGTATATATAAGAGTTTAATTAAGCATTACAATTATCTGATTCAAAATGTATATCCTTAAATATAACACAAAACTACGATATCGCATCAACAGTAAAAAAAACGATTATTATTAATACAAAACAAGCCACTCGATACAAGTTTAAGAAATTTAGAAAAGAAAACACGCTTAACAAAAATAAACTCTTATTTAATAAATAATAGTAAAATCTAGGCGACAGGATCAACAGTCACCTGTAAACGTGATACAATAAAATTAAAATGAATGAGGCGTGAAGACACGATATTTTTAAAACGATGAAACTGACAGAATACAAGAAACAAAACCTCCCTGATAATAACTTTTTATAAGTACTCAGACATTGGAAAATGTATATTTAAGGCATTCATACTTAAGGGAGATCTGAAATAGTGAAAATAAATATGAAGTATTGTAACTATGTCTGTGATGTAGTATCGCTATCTATAAAAGGTAGGATGTGTGTGTGTGTGTGTGTGTGTGTGTATGTGTATAAGAAATGCACGGCCGCAATTTTCGACGGATTTGCACAAAAATTTGCATGCACATGCTCCAAGTTAGCGGGAAGGCCAAGACCGACTTTGCATTTCCCAACTCCCATCGATAGTGGAAATAATCGATTTTTTCATGTTTCTACGGCAGTTTTCATGTTGTTTGCGGCAATTTTGTACTGACCAGAGTGAGAGCCTATAGCTGGCTGCCACGAATAGGCAGAAAGATTCTATTGGCCAGCGTGAGAGCCAACAGCTGACTGACACGAATGTTAACTAGCATGCAAAAATCGATAGCTGCATTCGTCACAAGTGGAAAAAAATTAAATCTGCATGGCACTTTACCCCGATTGGCTCATTCGCTTGCTTAAACTCAACGTTGATTCTGATTTCGCAGAACTAGGTTGGGTGTCAACATTCTTTTTTCATTCGTTTTTTCCAGTTACGAGTCCTTTTTTAAAGCTGATCGTTTTGTGTTCATTTTGTTTAGTTCTTTTTCGTAACAGAGTTAATGTTTAGTATAGAGCTTAGAAAAATTCGCAGTGTGAGATAGGCAAGAAGTAAGGCATATAGCAACATCAGCACGGCAAAGGGCACACCTTTAATGGGAAGCAAGGGCAAAAATATTTTAAGTCAAGTGATAGTGATTGCTCTATGAGTCGTACGATTTTTGAATCAAGCACGGGCAACGCCGGTCCATGCTGCTAGTTGTAACTATTTACAATATTTACATTATTCCAACTATTTGTCACATACACGACGTTTGGACCTTTGTATGCCCCGGTCTTCATAGGTAATTTGAATTTCGAGCAGAACCCTTTATTTAGCCTACGGCGGTGGGGGTAGATTGTTCTAGTTCCACTTGCCATGCCTTTTCCGGATATCCCAGTTTCAGTTATCTCCCTTTAGCAACACAGCTCTCCAAGTTTTTGTTCACCTCTGCTGTGGTCAGGTATTGAACTTACAACTCTTTGGGTCAAGTTGTTGGATTACTTCAACCAACGCTTTTATCCCTGTTTCTTCAAGTAAATAGTGTAAATAAAACATAAGAATTCTTAAAGAATAATCGTTGGTCTTTAACCAAATATGTATGAATCTTTATATTAAATGCATCTTCTCTTCTCGAGTCGATACGGAATCATTAGCGTATTTAAACATCATCTTCGTGACTAAGATAAATACACGTGTTCTCCTCCCCTGTGTGTAAAGGTTTTAGCTAATTAATATCAACATTTTAACTTTCTACGTAATTGTCAAAATAATTTAATCATTTTTTCCGATTCACGCTCAACGTAGTTTTTATAATCAATGATAGTT
>CAHIKZ030000291.1:2337500-2377500 GCA_903632075.3 Acanthosepion pharaonis
GACATTGACCTATTTAAACGGTCAACTTAACGAAAATGATATGTTGAAAGGGAAGGAGAGAAGAGTGAAAAAGAAAAAAGAAAGAAGGGCGAAGTAAAGAAAAAGGAAATGTATTTAGAGTTTACGGAGGAAGAAGAGGGGTGGTATAGTTTTAGCAATTTAGGTAAAAAACAGATTTTAACGTTTGATAGTAATTTAAATGTTTAAAAAAGACTACGAAGAAATTAATTTAATGCTTGTTAGCAATTTAAATATTTAACTCTTTTACAAATAAATTAGGATGAATTAATAATCGACATCTCCAGTTACCTTGATCTATCCACGATCCATCTCGTCATCCTTTCTTCTATCACTCCTATTTGCTCTCGCTCCAAATCTTCTGCAACCCCCTGCATCCTAGTGGCTTCACGCCTTGCTCGGGGCGTAATGCTTAATAAAAAAATAATACTATATTTAAAAACACATTAATAAAAAAACACATTAAAAATATTTAAAATATTAAAGTTTACTGATAGTAATCTTTTAATATTGTAAATGACTGTTAAGTTAACATCTTTATCAGTTTGAGTCTAATTCATCAATGTAATTTGTAACTATTTTTAGATGGGTAATCCTTTTACTTTAAGTTTAGGTTTCAAATTAAGATTGAGTAATATTTGAAGACAATATTAAAAAAATTGTTTTTCATATATATATATATATATATATATATATATATACATACCACATATATACTTGTGTAAGTCTCATATACATACGTTCATTTACATGTGCAATTACACACATAAGCACACACATATGTATCGATATACACAGGTACCTATGCATAAATACTTGCACATACATTTACAAATATTTACACATATTTATATCTATTCAAATTTCTCCTTTCAAAGTTAATGTGTAACGTTAGGTGTTGACTTGAGTGTTTACATATAAAAACATATTTCTAATTTTAATACTTTTACTATCAAGATTGATAGTTAAAGAGTAATAAATTTAAATTTAAATTAAATTATCAATTTAACAGGAAATTACCTTCAGTTGATAAAAAACTTTTAATCTCACAATTCTAATTAGAGAATATTTAAAGAGAAAATAAGGTTAAACATTAATAAAAGAATTTTATGTCCTTCCATTAGAATACTCTCTCTATATATATAAGACAAATATATACCCATATATACCTATATATGCATATATATTCATATTACTATATCCTACATAAATTCACACATATTACATATATGAACTCACAAATACTAACACATATATATATATATATATATATATATATATATATATATATATATATAAACAGACCACATGCAATCCTATATACATGACACGATATATATATATATATATATATATATATATATATATATATATATATATATATATATATATATAAAAAAAAAAACTACCTAAACTTACGAATACACATATACACATATATATATATTTTACATACGCGCCTACACTACATATACACATACACATGTATATATACACACTTATACAAATGCATATACATATACACATAAAACCATATATCAATGTCTAAGTCCATCTACACATTTGTATACATATAAATAAATATGGCGACAAAGATGAGGACAATAGTCCGAATAATGTAAATAGTGATTAAGTCTTTTATTGTTTTAGACGTAGTTGTGACACATTTTCGGTTGAGTTTCGATAAATTCTTTTCAGTTGTAGTTGTGAGAGAATTGTTGGGTAGAACAATATATTTTGATTCGTTGAGTTTGTCAGGATACTTTTCTATTCTGAAATATTTTTATGACCCTTTTGGTTGGCATTCAATGTGAAATAATTAGGATATTAGAGGAACTTGAAAGTATTTTCACTGTAATTCTTCTCTTTGTGTAAATTCCTAGGGATGAAAATAATTAGAAATATTTAGACAGAAAGTAAAATAGACACGCATTAAAGAACAGTGAATATACACAAATAATATGTTTCTACCGGGAAATATATTATTTGTGAAATTATGTCATAAATTAAAGACGCGTGAAGGCGAAGATGAAAAAAGTCATTTTAGATCCTTTAAGTACTGGGTAGTAGGTTCAATCTTAACTTCTTGATCTCCTCTTCAAATCATCATATGTTAAGAACTTGACCGTCATCAACCGCTATAAAAGATAGTTACAAAATCACAAGGATGTTTAACAAATAGAAAATACATATCAATTCTAATGCATCAACAACACAAAAAAGTGGAGCATATAAAAGCGATGATATAAGCAAGATCTTAAATCTGCACATTTTAAACAAGACGTTTGAAAGGAAAATCTCATTTGTATTAGAATGAGCAATAACATTTAGTAAAGCTGAAAAGTAACCTGACAGTAACAATGAATGTTTCCTGTATATAAACGGTTAATTTCATGACTAATATTAGCATTTCCACGGTTACAATTGAATTTTTTTTCTTTTAGATTGGCTGCAATTGAAGGTAACATATTCCAATCTGCCCTGCTATGTCACCCATAGAAAGGTATAAAGAGAAAATAGAGTATTTATCCTTTGAAATTTACCGTTTATTTATATAAGGATTAGAATAACTGAAATATTTCTCAGTCATTTTGCATGTATTCATTAGAATAAATATTTTTCTGTTCACTTTCATGTAATCATTATATCAAAAGAAAAATTTCTGCTTTATCCTATGTTTAATCGTTAGGTTAAAAATCCTTCTTTATTCTGTTATTACTCTTTTTATCAAATTAACGTTTTATGGCTCGCTCTATATGTACTGGCTTTATTTAATGAACGTTCATTTTTTTCAGTCTGTATACAAACGTTAGCTGATTTGCTGCTGCCTATTCCGCACTTTGCATTCTTGATAGGGTCACGGCCTTGTGGGTGATGAATTACTTTCAGCTTTACAAAACCTATCAGACAGATAAAACGAGGGCAATCTCTAATTATTCTACCACTATTTCCATTGAAAATGTTAAGACACGTTACATTCATTAGTCCTACACACACACACACACACACACACACACACACACACACACAAACGCACACACGTGCGCACACACACACACACACATATATATATATATATATATATATACTTACGCTACGTAAGAGTTCTCATGTTTCAAAAACGAGAGCCGAAACCCTCAATATAATTATTAAAATTAAATTGAATTAAAGCATCAAGCCCTGTTTCATCCTCAAGCAAAAGTGTAGGAATAACTAATCTTGAAATTTACGCATCGTTATAAGCATGTTCATTCGTTACTATGGAAACGGCTGGGGCGACCATTTTTGATAAGGGGCCTAAGAGTTAATTTTTATCCACATATCAATCACCTTCGGGAAGAGGTAAAGCTGAGGTAGAGTGGGGTGTCTATTTCAAAGCGAATGATAGCATTCATGTACGCACATCGTCTGGTCAGTCACAGAGAAAGATAGATTTTGGCACCATGCTATGTTGTTAAGTGTCTGGAGAATTTTGTTTTATTTTATTTTATGTATTTATTTATTTTCCAAAGGGCTGTTTCATATATCAACGCGTCGCACTGAACTACAATTTTTGACGACTTCATAAAGGGTTTTTCTATTTAATGATTGGGTTAAGCTTTTAAGCCCTTTATTAAACTATGAAATTTGATTTTTTTAAGCTAATTATTTAATGCGAAAATTTGTTGATGTCGGTAAAAAAACCGTTAACTCATGTCTATGGTTTAATAAATTTTCATTATTTAGAAACTTAATTATGTGTAATTTTTCATGTAGGCATAAAGGGCATGGGTCATCCCAGGTTTTACAAGTTCTTGTTCTATTTATTATTTACCATTTTACTTTTGGTGAAATAATTTACACTACAATGTACAATGTAATAAGTCCTTTAGCGATAACAATACACAATAAAACATGGGGAGCAGCATTATTTCATTTTCACTACTTTTAATAGTTATTAAGTGTAATTTTACTAATAATACCCCCCTCAGACTTAACTGGTTGCTGTTTCATGAAATTACTCCCGAAATTCAGCCACTAATTCCTTGATAAGTTATATACGTCGAAATACGTAATTGGTTTTAATAGAATCTTTTTGTAACAAATAATGAACAATGTCTCCAATTGTTCAATTGAATTGCTTAGTCATTTCATTGTTTTATTGATGAACGGAATACGTTTATTAAAATAAAATATTCTAATGATCGAAGATACTCGACCATCTTCTATGTGCAAATTAAAGAAAGAATTACAAAATTTGTGTTTTTATCGCATGAAAATGGCGTCGAATAGTTTATTAATTGGCCGTGGCAAAAGATATTTTGATAAAAAGAAGCTGACACTAGCAACACTTTTATTGTCACAATTCTATCGAAAAGCAGAAGATGCGAAAAAAAAAAATTGAACACATACTGATTGCAATCAAAAGAAAATCGATGATTACACAAAGAACAACAGATGGCAACTTAGGCATTCCCCACATTGTCCATTTCAATTATTACTGTTCATGTTTAAGGTGTGTTTGTGACAAAGCCTTGTTTCACCCAGGTGTGTCAGCCAACCTAACAGTACAAGTTTCTACGGCGATGACTTATCATGAGCCTTTGAAAGGGAGATTTCAGACTATGGATGGAATTCGAGGTGGTAGCAAAGTGTAGCAAAGCGTAGCAACTGTTGTGTTTCTGATTTCCATAGTTCACAGAAAAGCGACCAGGGAAGCCTAGCCCTGAGGATTTCAACACTGCGACAACGCCTCCCCATTGTACTAAAGAATAACGTTGATTTATATTTACGCATGCGTGACAGTAGTCGAGGCAAAAAGAATAACATCATCTGCGTTCCATGTGTATGCATAAGAGAACTCCAAACTGACCATGTATCACAGCGTATCCCTGTAGGTGAGTGAAGGTAAAACCAGGCCATTGACAAATTATGAGTATTGGTTCGAAGCAACTTATAATGATATCGATAAAGGACTTATTGACTCTTTTTAAATGGAAGTGACACATTAGGCTGATCTAGTATTTAAGTCCGACTTAGGCTATTTGTGTGTGTGTGTGTAATGAGGATCAACAGGACAGGTAATCGGCGAGACAAGTTCGAATTCCCAGTTCGTCAGTTGCATTCATTTTCTTACGAATGCCCTTTAGAAAAACATTTATCCATCTTTCTATACGTTCCCCAACTATCGGTTAAATAGTGGTGTATATTTTTCTCATCAATCTTGGCTTGTAGACAGTCTATCCGAATGACTATTCTCAATTACAAAAATGTGAAAACATCTTCATCATCCACAAGAATTCAATTCACAGATAATAAGAATAGAACTGTGGTAATCCATGATTGACTAAGTCCTGAAGGTATATATCATTTTTAAGGACTTTTTTATCATTTCACTCCAAGACGCAGCGAGTGTGCTACCATGTGTCCGCAAGGATAGATCCGAAACGTTGTGATAAATATGGTGAAAAAGATGAACTTATGGTACTCCCTAAAACTTTTATATTTTAATTTTATTTTTCTCAGTACTTTAGTAATGTTCCTTTGTCCTTATATGAAGGATAATATGTATATTTATTAATATAATTATATAGCAGTTCTGTTAAATTTCATTGAACTCTCTTTTATTAACACCAGTACTCTTTGGGTGATATATTATATTCATACACACACGCACGCCCGCGCGCACGCCCGCCCGCACGCACACACGCACACATATATATATATACACACATATACGCAAACAAATACACGTATGCATAAATACATACGCATACTTATATATACACATATGTATCCATATATATATATATATATATATATATATATATATATATATATATATATATATATATATATATGTGTGTGTATGTATAATAATTAAATAAATTAAGAAAATAAGTTAAGGGTTACCGCAAGCCTTTAAGCATGATGTCACCCTTGATCATTTCATACACATAGCTTCCAAAAAAGTATACCATCTGAATTCATCAACTTCTAATCCTGGTTATGTGTAAATAGCAGGGTAGATTGGGTCTTATAGACTTGAGAGGACACCTCTGAATTTAGAACCGAAAGACAGTCGTTTAAGGAACTTGTGGCCTGTAATGCACTGGTTGTCTATATTCGATTCTTCCAAAAGTCTGGTGGCTTCTTCATAAGCCTTCACCACTCATATCAAATAATAAGTGTGTGGCCGTTTGATAACACACATCGTAAAAAAACGGAGAGATATATATATATATATATATATATATATATATATATATATATATATATATATATATATATATATCAGGAAATAGAAAACGACCTTACCCTCCAATGATTACTGTTATCTTGAAATAAATATTATGAAATTATGTTGAAACTGTTATGTATATCGGGAAGAGTTAAAGTTAATCAGCTCGAAAGAATACAAATACCTTTTCTCTGGTTCATAGAATATATGAAATTAAACGTGCTACTTAATTTGCATTTAGGTCTCATCCTTATATTGTTGAAATATCTAAATGCAACTGCCCTTTGGTTTTCTTGCTTCCTCAATAACTACAATCTTCAAAATATAAATGCGACATCAGTTACTTTTTTTTTGAATCCTGCTAATTTTTTTGTCAATGCACTCAATTCTCATTCTTCTTTTTCACTTTTCTTTCCCTTTTTCAGGATAGTAGTAATATTCAAGATAGCGTACTAGTGGTATTCCCGCCTTCCTTTGGTGAAATGATGAAAAAATATCTTTAATTAGAAAACGTTAGTTTGTTAAATATATTGTGAAATAGAAAATGCTTTCTACGTTAACGTTTACTTATACCATGAAACAAAACGTTATTATAATCTAACGATTAAATATATCGTGAATTTGAAAGCTCTAGTATTCCCTAGTGAGTCAAAGGGTAATTAAATGCGATACGTGAATCATGCTTAGATCTCTTTTAATGCATATCTGACAAAGCAGAAGATTCCCCGTTGATCTCTGCCGTTTCTCTTCTGAGGAAGACTTGTTACCAACTAAGGCTCTAAGATCCGGTCTGTCATGATATTGAACACATGGCGACGGGTAGAAATAATGGCTTCATATTTTCCTTAGTGGTATTTGTGCGTAAATATTTTGTGTATAGAAACAGACTTAAATTCAATCTCGGCTCTGTGACTTCTCATTCCGAGCCTTTATCCATTAAACTACACCGTGCGTCTCTAACGAATAGAGTTGATAACTGTTATGGGAACTTACCTCTAACGATAATGGACTCTTCCTGACACTATAAATACTGCGCCTCTCAAGAGGTATAATGAATGAATGGTGTAATGAGTCGAGACAATATTAGTTAACTCTAAACCAGACGGACAGTCATTAGTAACACCTTCAATTTCTTGTACTATATTTCTGTTGTAATATATCTTTGTTATTCTGCTCTTGTGTTCGTGTTGTTCTTCCTTGGTTCTAACCTTGGACCATAACTGTGGTACGAGGATATTGGACCATAACAATAACCCTTTGGATTTACATATATCGCGAAACATAAAGGTGGATAACGATAGGGGGAATGTTATCTGTGGATAATTTCTAGACTTACGTCTCTTCCGCGAAGCATCGTTGTCTGGGAAAAGGCTGAATATAAATCCATCTTCATAATCCTTGCCAGTTATTTTATTGCAAAATATTTTTTTAATACAAAATAAATATTCTGATGTCAAGAACATGAACAAACACTTCAAGCAGACTAGGATTATATATATATATATATATATATATATATATATATATATATATATATATATATATATATATATATATATATATATATACAGTAGGGGAAATAAATATTCGTACCCTTTGAAAAATTGTATTTTATAAATGTAAACGCCTTAATAAAACAAATCTCAAATGTGTGTGTATGTATATATATAAATGTAATAGGCCAGTTAATAAAATTTGAGTTCTGAAAAACCAAAAATATGATACCAATATTGGCAATAAGATTGATGATATTTATTATATATTTGCCTTTGACTAAATTGAATCTCGAACTGAAAGAATTTAAAGTCGGAAATTTCTGACCCGCCATTTTCAACGAGACGAGGACACAGTTGAACTATACAAAATATTAAAAAATTAAAATTTTCAGGCAGACTGGCTTGTATATTAATAATTCATTATTATTATTATTTCAATTAGGTTCTTCGACTAGCTTCGGCCAGCATGGCTGTCATCAGGAGAAAAAAAGTTCCTGCTTGTTAGTAGCAGTGAACGACAAGAATATATGTATGTGTATATCCATTTATCTATCTATCTGTACATATATATATATATATATATATATATATATATATATATAGTTTATGAAAAACCAGGTAATCCGTATGGGTAAATTAGGAGGATAAAATCCAGAGAGCTCAATGTAAAATTTCAATAAAAACAGACCACTTTAAGGTTCCATGTAATAAATTATTTCACCACAGCCATTTTAAAGGACTGCGGAACATCAGACTTTACTTCCAAAGGTTGAAACAAACAATGAAAAGAAATTTACTCATTTTTGACGGGCCGTATTAAGCATATGTAAATTAACGAAGTGAGGAAGTGAGGGGGGAGAAAGAAGACATGAGTGAAATGTAATTTAAAAATTTCTATTCTTTCATACTGAAAATTACTTGAGGAGGTCCAGATATTGACACATTTAAACGGTTAACTTAACGGAAGTTATATATTGATATCGAAGGGGTAGAGGAGAGAAAACACATAAAAAGAAAAAGAGAGAAGGAAGTCATGAGAGAAGGTGTCACTAAATTTCTTTGAAAAAAAAAACAGGCTAGAAAAAGACGCTGTTATTTCCTTTTACTTTGAAAGTGTTATTTTGGGGGTTCATAAAGATTATAATATTTGATATAACTTTGAATATCTAAACTGTCTACAAAGAATTTAATTTGATGTTTGTTAGTGATTTAAATTGTTTAAAAATTTGGGGGATTTTCTATGAAATAGTCGATTAGAAAAACATTCATAGAAAGTACATTAAAAGAATAAAATTTTATTTTAAAATATAAGTTTACTTCTAGTAATCTTTTTTATCTTTAAAAAAAAATATTATTGATTATTAAGTTGACATCTCTATCCGTTTGAATTTTGTTCATGAATTTAACTCGTGACTGTTTCTAGATAGGTAATATCTTTTACTTAAAGTTTAGTTAAGTTAATATGGGGCAATATATGAAGGTAATATTAAAGATCTTGCTCTGTCATATACTGTATACACACCCACGCAAATCTCACATATACATACGTTGCTTTACATGTGCAATCACTCATACAGTTACCCATGTGCTGATATACACAGGTAATTTCATGTATAAACACCTACCTAAATATCAAAAAATTTTCCAATTAAAATATTTTATCATCAATAATGATTATTAAAGGGTAATATATTTCAATTTAAATTAAATTATCAATTTAAACATTTACCCCCATATTATAAAGAATTTTAAATTCATACTTCCAATTGGAGAATATTAAAGGAGAAAATGAGATAAAACATTAAGAACAAGACTGTAATTCCTTCTTTTATAATATTTTATATATGCATAAATATACACATACACACATATGCACATATCCGTACACATACACGCATATACATATACATATATATCCATATATATATATATATATATATATATATATATATATATATATATATATATATATATATGTGTGTGTGTATATATATACACAGACACACACATATATACATGTATATATACTATATATACACATATACATATGTAGATATACACACACATACATGCATACATATATATAACCACATATACACACACACATATATATATACATATATATGCACATATACATACATATATATACACATATATATATACACATATATACATATACATATACACATACACGCACACATATACATACATATCCATATATATATATATATATACACAGACACACACATATATACATGTATATACTCATATATACACCTATACATATGTAGATATACACACACATACATACATACATATATATAACCACATATACACACACACACATATATATACATATATATACACATATACATACAGATATATACATATATATATATATATATATATATATATATATATATATATATATATATATATATATATATATATATATACATATATACATATACATATACACTTACACGCACACATATACATACATATCTGGTTAGACTTAACCGTAATTTCTACCTTAACAGTTTCTTTTTTCGTATTTCTTGCTTATGGAACTCCCTTCCGGTTCCATATTTTCCAGCCACTTTTAATCTGCAAAAAATTAAATGCAATGTCAATATCCATCTACTTTCCTCCAGCTTACTTTTCTTCTCTTTCGATTCATTATTAATGTTTGTGCTCCTAATTTTTCCAGACCCTGTAACCACTTGTGTCTTAGTGGCTTTACTACCTTACATAGAGTGATACTGATTAAAAAGAAATGTAAGGGGGAATTCAGTGAAGAGTGAACATTGTAATCACACCTGGACGATAAAACGAGATCGTTTACCAGTACTTCATTCTGAAGACATTCTCTTATTTACTTAGTTTTATCTTAATATAGCACAAGGTTACAAATATAGGTCAAATATTTAGGGTACAAGGGGCGAACTTAATTGCTCGTTAACCATTACGGAGTGAGCACACGCTGTCGTTTTTAACTTCTTTTACCATATTTTAGCACAGGGGTACACATTTAGGCATATCAGTTCGGATACAAAATACATTCTAGCATTAATACTCAAAAGACAAATTCGTTGACCATTGACCGATAGTTTAACTTAGCATTTAAAAAGCTTGCCTAAGTTTTGCATACACTCAAATGTATTGTTTTTCAGTTTTAAGATTCAATCATAGTAGATTAACAATCAACCTACAACGAAGCGCCTTTCTTTACTATGTTTGATTTATATTTCTACATGACGACAAATAAATTACCCTAGGTTGTCACCCCAACAACAAAATGAGATGAAGGAAAAACTAGTCAAAACTTGGGAAGACAAAGAGAATTAAGTAATGTGAGAACTTCAGAAACGTTTGAAACTTTTTGTTTTTCTGTTGAAAGGTTTCCTTTAGCATTTAGTATTGTAACATGATTCGTTCCTGAACAAAATACGAGCAGGAGGAAGGAAACTGATATAAACAAAACGTGACAAGTGAACACCTAATCGTAAGTATCAGAGAATATAATAGGTTGCATACATTCTAGATAAAAACAAGATTTGAAAAAGAAAGCCGAGAGAAAAGAATAAACGTTAAAATCAAGGTCACGTTAAAAATCAATTCACGCTCTTTGAGAGAATCTCGTTTTGTAAACATTCATATGGACTTTTCTCGTTGACTTGACGAATCATTGCTATATACGAATTAGTGTGTGTGTACTTTCACACAGTGCGACACACACAGACGCATAGGCGCGTTCACACACATACACACACACAGAGGATGGAGTATGAAAACTGTGACACAGAAATCCGAAGACGCATTGGAAGAGTAAAAGACCGCTTTCAAAAGCTAAGCAAAGTATTAAGAAAAAAATCTTTAGAAAGAAAAGAGAAGTGTACTAAAATGTTATGGAATAACAATCTTCCTATATATCAGAGAATGCTTGATAGTTTCTTCGGCGATGAAGAGGAGACCTGAGGCAACAGGGATGTTTTCTACAAAAAGGATGCTGAGCATGTGATCAATGAGGAGCCAAAATGTGACTTGTAATAAAAATTAGAAAAAAAAAACAAAAAACAAATGAATTATCTCGGACACATAATGAAGAAAGATGGTTTGGAGATTTTGACACTCACAGGACATATTGAGGACAAGAAGTGCAAAGAGAAACAGAGGTTAACACATAAGGAACTTATGTAAATGTATGGCAGAAGAGACAGAGGGATAGTAAAAAATTAACATTTGCTAACAGCTCTGGAAGAAGAGAACCATGATCGCCCGCAGCACATAAAAGCAGAAGATCTGTTATGTTGAAAAATTCCACATCTTTTCAGAAGGTTTTTGGAAATAACTATCTTTCAGCAGAACAGTGATGGTTTCGTTGATTTTGTTTAGCGGCATATCAACACCTCTATGGGTTATTTAATGCCGAAATCGAAATATTTTGAAAGCATTTGCATGTCTTCAACTACAGATAAAATTTATTGTTAGTTATTTTGCTAGTAATAGATGCTGTTGGTATATATGCTATAAATAGATGCTGTCGGTAATTTTATTATCAATAGGTGTTGTTGGAAATCTATTTTATATATAAAGATATATATTTCTGGTTATTTTACTATAAAATGTATTTTATACTTCCATAGTGTTTTGTATTTTTGGGGTCACTATTTGCCTATAGTTGGGACACTAACCGGTGCTACCACCCCGTGTCTGTGTGGACCTGGAAACAGTAGCAATTAAAAGGTGGGTCTACATTATCGAAGTTGAACGTAAAAACTTGCAAAACTTTATATACTATTCAATTTTAAATTGTAAAATAATGAAAAAAATGAAAAAAAATTATGTTTCATTGAAATATTTGCTTCACACAATATTAACTTTAAGATATATTATTCATAAAAGCAATTAAAAGTTTCTCTAATTAAATACCGTTTTAGTTTTATGGCATTTTTTAAAATTTTCGATTCAGAATAGATTTTCATCAGACCGGTTCCAATTTTGCAGAATTAAATCTGTGATTTAAATTCATCAAAAATTTCTACTTTTAACTAATATAGTCACTAAAAATTATCTCGATTAATTTCTGAAGCATTCATAAAATTAAAAAAATGTGGAAGAAACACATAAAAAATATTTTAACAAAGATTCATTCATCTGTGAATAAGTTCTGAAAATTTCAATAAACTGTGATACTTATTTGATTTTTGCAAGAATTTCCAATTTAATGTGTCGGTCTCTGAAAAACAAAAAGGCGAAAATTTGCTGTACTAAAAGTTAGTAGAATCACCTACGCAAGAAAACTAGTATTTTTATAAAAATTTCGAATGTTCTAAAAAGGATTAAAAAATTTAATAAAATAATCAGAAAATACTTTAATCCTTCCTCTTAATAATAACATAAAATTTTGACGAGAAAACTTTGTTTTCATTACTTTTGAAGGATGTTCTCATGGTATGCTGATTTTTTAGCGATCTCGTGGAGGTAGGTAACTAACTAACGCACGCTCGCACATACAAAAACACAGACACATTCATACACAGACACACACGCGTGCGTGCGCGTGCACACACACACACACATATATATATATATATATATATCCTTTAAGGCTAATATTATTCAAGACATCACCCATTTTGTGTCGATTAATTTTACTGATCAAATTTTCAAAATCACGAATAATCATTCTCTAACAAAAATGAATTTCCGTCAGAAAAAAATTTAGAAGTTCATTTCGGGAGTAAAAAAAATACGCTCGTTGCTTTTATCACTGATGATATGTGCGGTGTATGTCTGAATTTCTTGTAGAAATTTTTACCGAGTTGCTTGATGAAATTCTCTGAGCTCCTGTTATAGAAACCATTACTGAGATGATAGCAGTTATCATTTTATCATTCACTGTATTTTTATTTATAAATCCTTAACAGTTTTTCAAACAGTTGTACTTTGTTGGTAGAGTCACATCAGTCATTAAGCCAATTTTATTTTTGATGATTATAGCTTTGATGAATCTATAATGCGTATTAGACAGAAAACAATTTTATTTATTTCTGTGACAGGCTTTTTCATGATGGTTCATACCATTTACAATTGGTTTCTTTTCCAAACTTTTACATAATATCCAGTGGATATATTACCCAACCCTATTAAGCCAGTTTTTGTATTCGGTACGGCAAAAATATTGTAGAGCTTATTTTATAGTAAAGCTTTTATTTTATTGTAGAGCTTATTTTAGATATCAATCATTTCAATATTCTTGGCAAAGAATCTACAATTAGAGTCAATGATTTTGTGCATAATTTTTGTCCGATAGTTCCTTGTGGAGGAGGTCTTGAACGTCAAGATGGAATCAACCTGTCTCATATTTGTGCTCAGAAGTTTGAGAGCACTGATGGGTTTAGTTAAAATCAGCTAAAGCAATGCTAGTCGGGTATTGCTATTGCAAAATGTCTGTCTTGCTATTTTATTTTTAGCTAGTCAAATGCTGCTTCTTTTTTTTTCACAGCCCTTGCACAATAATTAGGCGAGGTTTCAGCAATTTGTTCGTATTTAAACCATTTGAGATAGAATAATGTTTATCATTCTTTTGCAGTAGTAAGCAATTTGTCTTGCAATCTGTTCTTAAATATTCCTGTATAGGTTGCGATCAGTAAATTGTTGCCATTTTATATTTTTAATTTCGCACATGCGGGTTGTTTATTTTTGATTCTGTCGACTGTTCAGTACAGTAGCATCGGTTGGGCAACCATCTATGAGAAAAAGAGCACCATATGCAATTTAGAATTTTGCAAACGGTATACTGTACTGATTGGCATGGGAAGTTCCGATACCAACATTTCAGAGTCTTTGGTGTCAATCAGTGCAGAGGATACAGAAAGAGTTGGATGAGTCTAATGGTGATTACGAAGGTGTTTGGAATGATCACAAGTGATGGCGACGTCATGCCTCTATTCATCAACCGACAAAGCTTGAGGCTCACCAAGTAAGCCTACATCAAGTGCATTTAGGGGATAGTCCTGGCCTGGGTCACGAGGGTGGATGCTGGAATATCCTATGTCTGGCAAGAGGACCATGCCACATATGCAGGAGAACCCAGTGATGGCTGTCAGATAATTCCTGTGACCACATCACCCTTTACATCAGGCCACCTAACCCCCGAGACCTAACCACTTTATTATGTGTGGGGTGCAGTTCAGCGGGAGACGAAAAAAACTCCTTGTAATACGAAAGATGAAATAAAATGGAAGGATTTTAACAGCATTCACCAACTTAAACCAAGGGAACATCCAGTAGACTTGCAGAAGCTTCCGAAGTCGTTTGGAGGCCGTGATTGAAGCCAATAACGATTTAATTGAGTAAATGTACTCATTCGTATTCAATATATTTTTGTGTAATGGTGTTAAAATGAGATGTCAGTATTATTTTCATTTTTTGCGAAATTTAGACAATTTATCTATCCCACCCAATAGAAAAGCTGTTGTGTTCTTAATTGTAATTTCATGTTGAATGCGGCTTTCCCCGTCCAGTCTAGTGAAGTACAGAATTTCTGCACCACGTTCTGGACCGTGAATCCTACTAGAAAGCTTTGACATCCATTCATTAATATCCCGCGGAAGTCAATTAATGTCAATAAAGCTTTATTTGACTAAAGGTAACGAGTAAGCTGTTGATAGCTGTCACCTTTGTTTAAATCTTAAATGACGGTAATTTTCTTTTCGAATTTATTGTCTCTTATCTTAACACCGTCGCCAACCTCTAAATATTTGTACGTCTTCTACGACTTTCCTTATGGCAATTGTAACATCTAGGTTGATGCCATTTAGTTGTAGCCATTTTCCTTTCTCTTCAAGTTGCTTTCAGACATTTGTCAAGGCCAAACTCCATCTCTAGATCATCACTAAAGCATTTCACAACATGCAAAATACGTTCATGATGGTTGTCATCTTGAGCGAAAAGATGAAAATAGTCGCTTAACTTAATGACACCAATTTTATTTTTTGAAGTCGCAACCACATTGTTGATATATCAGCACATACTAAATAAAATTCATATATGTTTTCCTTGTTACAGGCAAAATCTTTCTGGCTAAATGACATCTGGTATAAAGTGTCTGCGAAGTATAGCGTCGCAGCTCAGACCAGACACCAAGTTCGTTCTCAGGTGAAGATTCTGTGAGTTAAACGGTTGTGGCTTTAAAATAAGTCTTTGTCCAGATCATGAACTACGGAAAAAAAGCATGAGGCTATTTTAGTAGTAAGTAAATTTTATTCTGTTTTAAACATACTGCTGTAGACAGGTGAGATGAAGATGAAGCGAGGTGAACCGTCTAGCCCTGTAGCGATGTCATTTAACAAGACATCGCTTCAAGTAGCAGCAACCTATCAGGAAATTTCCTTATGCGGGAAAAGTTTTATTCGCTGACATCCATCGACGCTTGCTGAAAGTTTTTGGTAGATGTGAGAAAAGACAGGCGGTGAGAAAAGAGCATCAATAGTGCCGAAAGCGATATTAGCGTCCTGAGAGGTAGTGACGATATATAAGAGCGGGAAAGGACGTGTCTTGTTCATTGCTACTAAAACTCTATATCTAATGGTATTGACAATGTGGAATATGTTCTTCTTTTGTAGCTCTGTCCAAATTAGTATCATTAGTATTATTAGGAGCAAATAGGGAGTGATAATTTCGAACCTTCAACTTTCACACACACAAACACACACAAACACACACACACACACACACACACATATATATATATATGGGTGGCGTCATACTTTTGAAATGCAGTATATATATATATATATATATATATATATATATATATATATATATATATATATATATGTCTGTTGGCATTCTCTTCAGTTTTGACATATCAGAGGACAACAGTTCCGTTCAGAGCTGAACATGGAAACTGTACAGAACCAGACACAGATTGGGAAAAATATAAAATGATAACAGAGAAATAATACACAGTGTGCCATGAATTTGTTAATCATTTGTGTGTATATATATATATATATATATATATATATATATATGTGAAAAGTGAATATAAATATAAATAAATATATATATATGTATAATTATTTATATATTATATGCGCGGTACTCGTTTGTCTGACGATCGCTAAAGCGTGAAACCCAGGGTCACAAACTCACATCTATCCAACCAAATATATATATATATATATATATATATATATAATATACAATGCAAATAAGAGCCAGAGCTCATTTTAAAAAGTACTCAATAAAAAGAAGAGCTAAATATTATAAAATTTTTATTATAATCTTCCATTATATATATATATATATATATATATATATATATATATGTGTGTGTGTGTGTGTGTGTGTGTGTGTGTGTGTGTGTGATTGGTTGGGTGTGTGTGTGATTGGTTGGGTGTGTGTGTGTTCAGAAATATATCCTACTTTTGAAACTGTCACCTCTTCGGTGCTAATGATCCTATGAAATTGGCAATGGTGTCTTAATCTAATTAAAGTATTACTATTTTTTCAAGATGCCATCAGTTATCTTGAACTCCGGCAGGTTAAAACGCTCAAAACACGCTACATGATGAGCACGCGAAAAAAGCATTCGCGGAACCCCAAGCTCTGGAATACAACCGCGACATATGGAAGAAAATTGTGGGCAACTCCATGGTTAATGTTGGAAGAAGAAGGAAAATAAAAATAATAATAATAATAATAATTTGAACATATTCAAAAAGTTGTCAAAGTACAAGGACCTTGAAATAGAAATCTCGAAAATGTGGCATATGGGAACATCAACAATCCCTGTTGTAGTTGGAGCCCTAGCACTGGTTGGAAAAGATTGCAGTAGACTAATTGAAGGGATTCCTGGAAGTCCATGCCTCAAGGAGATACAAAAAATTGTTCTGACAAGTACAGCCTACACCTTACGAAGGGCTTTATCTATGTAATTTATTTTATTTTTTTTTTTTGTCAGTGGAAAGTGTCATGACGCCATTTCTAACTTTAGGTCCCAGGGTGGGACCCGGAAAGGAATGTGTAAACGCCAGAAATCAAAGAAAATAATAACAAGTATAAACATTGTGTGTTTTAGAATTTTCTAAAAGATTGGCGGTTTTTTTAAATATATAACACGTTAGGCAAACAAAAATTATAAAAAGCAAAACAAATTACGAAATAGTCTGACATAAATAAACAAACAAAAACAATTAAAATGTCAATACTTAGAGTGAAGGCGTTACTTAGCATAAAAAAATAATTTATACAGATTTTTGACAGTATTAACACCTAAACTAGTACTTGAATGGACGAGAGTTCAAAATGCAAAGTCGATAAATATAAGTTTAGAAAAACAAAAAACAAAATAGAAATAAGGGAAACAATCTTCAGGTTGAAGTAGTGAAGTAATGAACGACTTCTTTCAAGGCGAAAGAAATCATCCAGTTTCTAAAATTTATAGTACAAAGGTGGGGGGGTAGAAAACATCAGCGAGTAATAAGCTAAAACGAAGAGTGTCCTCCTTCTCTCTCTCTCTCTTTCTCTCTCTCTCTCTGTATATACATATATATACTAATTATTATGATTGTTTCAAATTCTCCTAATTATTTCTATCTGTATTTCTTGCTTGTACTGGCTTCTAATGCTCTGGACTGAGCGGCTTGGAGATAGTAGTCATAGTTGGTGGAGGTACAGTCCTAAGGGTAAAAGAGAAACTCGGATGAGTTCCACCACGGAATATGTGATTGAGCGGCGCTATATCGAGTCTAATTTGTTACCTCTTCGTCACAGTTCGTATTGCGTTTGCCTCCTATCGTAACTGTTCGGGTTTCAATTCTCGGTAGTGGTTGCGCACTGCTGATGAGTCCCAAATATAGGACGAAACGGCCGTCCAATGCTTTCTGCATTCTGTTGAGGTTTCTTCTAGACTCGATGAATTACTTAATTATGAGATATATATATATATATATATATATATATATATATATATATATATATATATATATATGGGGAGAGATGATTATATGTGTGCGTGTATATATATATATATATATATATATCTTACTTATTATAAAACGCAGATTGTGTGTGTGTGTGTGTCTGTAACGTTTATATATTGGATCGGATTTCCTACATTTTTCAACCGATTTCAACAAAACTTCACAGGACTACATAAAATTACCTTGTGGTGGTTCTAACAGCGCCAAAATTGGGAAAAAATATAATTGTTTTTGCACAAAATCAAGTTGAAAACACGATTAAGAGACATCGTGAAAATGGAAGGGGGACAACTCACATCGGGTTGTTTGTGTGTGTGGTTCCTTTAAATAGGGGAGCGAATTTCTTATATTCTTCAGCCGATAAAACAAAACTTCACTTTTTTTTTGCAGGTAGTGTTTCTTATTCTCTTCCACACTTTTTTCTTTATTTTTAACATTCAGAATGCTTTAAAAATTCCATTTACAAGACAATTATTTATAATAAAATTCTGTTCAATCGGTAGAGACTCATAACGATTGAAAACAATGTTTTTGTTTCTGTTTGACCCATTCGTAAAAAAAAAAAAAAAAAAAAAAAAACTAATTAAGACATGCGTGTCCGTCAATCTTAAACAATAATCTAACCATCTCTACTGATTGTACGAATACAAACATCGGAATAAATTCTTCATCTTTAGGGAAAGATAATGAAATCTAAACATACACAAGTCCTAACTAAAAATAATAATCGGAACGGGAAACTACTTTAAATACACATGGTGTCCAATTTTTTTTTACTGTATTCAATAAGTAAAAATCATAAATTGTAAAAGATTATTATTACAGAAAGGCTACTAAATGAATAAGATTTGTTAGATCATAATTAATAAACCCACATAAAGTTAATATTTTTTGTATTAGAAACAACGAGTGGAAAATATATCCAAATCAGAATTCTAATTATGAATCACCACAAGCAAAATATGCATTTTTTTTTACTGTATTCAATAAGTAAAAATCATAAATTGTAAAACTAAAAGATTACAGAAAGGCTACCTACATTTTTTAACCGATTTCAACAAAACTTCACTTTTTTTGGCATGTAGTGTTTCTTATTGTCTTGCACACTTTTTTTCTTTATTTTTACATTCAGAATGCTTTAAAAATTCCATTTACAAGACATTTGTTTATAATAAAATTCTATTCAATCGGTAGAGACTCATAACGATTGAAAACAATGTTTTTGTTTGAGTTTGGGTTTGACCAATTCGTAAAAAAACAAACAAAAAAAAACTAATTAAGACATGCGTGTCCGTCAACCTTAAACAATAATCTTTGTCAATTTTATTTTTCAGTCTTTATGATGGTGGATACTTGATCTATCTCTTACTGTTATATCCCCAGGCAACGCCCGGGCTATATATATATATATATATATATATATATATATATATATATATATATATGAGGACCTGTGTTCCTGATCGAACCAAACTGATATGCTATAGAATATAAAGGATAATGGTAATTTAACGATTATTATTTTCAACGGGCACCACAGGGTTTTATCTGCAATCTAAAATGAACTCATATTTTACCAAAGTTTAAAAACTAAGTTGAATGTTTATTTTTTATTTTTTCAGGATGAAGAATAACGTCTACTGTAAATGAAAAGACATTTTTTTGTGTTAGAATTTGCTCGAACACAATGTGGCAAATCTGTACTACATGAATTTTCGAGAAAATTAAAGAAAAATGCCCCAGGTGAGAGGCAGATTTTGACATAGCACAAAACATACAAGAGGAAGGCTTTCTGTGAAAGGCGAAATGATCTGGACGACCGACAGTATCAGAAGATATCGACAACCAGGTTCTGGAAAACATTTGTGAGAAGACCCAGAAAGTCTGTAAGAACAGTATCTACAGAAACCCAGTTTCCTCGCACGACACTTTGTCACTGAAGAATGTTACGCAAGGCATGCAATAACGTATTTGGCAGGAGCTGGACTATCAACTTAACCAGAATTGTGTCACACGTGGTGCGGTTATTGAACAGTTGTGTAGCTTTGTGAAATAGGTTATAAATTCTACATGCCTTTGAATATCTTGTTTCACTTTTGATAAATAAATATTTTATTGTTCAACATAAAACCTATTTAATTTAATTATTATATCATCAGATATTCACATTTTAAAAGATTTGAATTTTCAGGGATACCATATATATATATATATACATATATATATATATATACATTGGGTAGAAACAAATATTCATACACATACAAGTTTTTAATTTATTGTGTTTCAACTAATGACTAGATGCATAATATCGAAATAAGCATAGGGATCAGAAAAATAATCATTTAATAGAAATAAATCCTATTTATCCATTTTAATGTGTGAAAAAGCTGTTCGTACAATGCAAATATCAGATTATAAAACTTTTAAATTTCTTTAATATTCTAGATTATTCAACTGGAATATTCTAGTATGTTCAAATATCGTTATTCGTAGTTATTTTTAGCCTAAAAAATACAAACAGAACATTCAGCAATTGATATTCGTGTAAGAAGGTTATCATCATGGCAAGATGTAAAGAATTGACAAATTCACAAAAAGAACTGATTGTTAACCTCTGGAAAGAATGTAAAAGTTACAGGAAAATCTCAGACAACGTGAATATTCTATGTACTACCATCAGTTCATTTATTGCAAGATATAAACAATTAAAATTGTTGAAAAACAAAGAACGGAAGATTTCTGCAAGATCTTCGAGGGAATTAATGCGTCAAATTAAACAAAATCTAAGGGTTACTCGTCAAGTGTTACAGGATCAAGAGGTTTCATCAAGAATCTGTGTCACTAAACGGACAATAAACAATGAAATTCATAGGAACAATCTAAAGTCACGCTACCCTCGGAAAGCTACACTGCAACTGAAAAGACACAGAAATGCCAGGTTGAATTTCGTTTGTGAACGTCAGGATAAGGAAAAATTGAGAAAGAGTATTATGGACAGACGAAACCAAAATTGAGTTGTTTAGATGTAATTCTAAAATCATGTATGGAGGAAAGATGGCAATTCCTTCAAACAAAAGAACTCAGACGTTTCGGCCATTGTACAGGTGGTTGGAATGTCGAACTTAACCCTTTATTTCGCTCACTGGGGTAGACTGTTCTAGTTCCACGTGCCATGTTTAATGGATGTCAGTTATCTCCTGTTAATTTCCCTCTGAAAGTTCTCCACTGCCTTAACCGGTTATTGAACTCACACTTTTTGGGCCCTGTCACTAACCAACGCCTTTATCCACTATGCTATGTGTCCTTGAGAACATCCGTATATGAATTTCTGGGTATTATAAACCTAATGTCTTCAGCAACCATTTTTACCAGTGCTCATATTGCAATTTTTTTACTGTTATCATTGTATGTTTTTAGCAGAGCTCATATTGCAACTTTTTTGTTATTATCGCTTTTCTCTGGCACTCCTTATTACTAGTTCCCATATTCTATTCATTTCTATGCTTGGTCGGCTCAGGAGATTTTTGTGGCCTAGCATATGTGCTGATTCCTTAGGTTTACGAATTTTCCAATGATGTTCCTTGTCTATGATCTCAACCTGATCCCACAGGGGGCGGTGATCACCCTTCGCTCTTCATATGTGGTCAGCCATTCGAAATTCCAACTATATGTAGAAGGCCGGAGCGTACAACGGCTGAAAGGTTGTAATAAAAATGGCGACAAAAGTGAGTACAATAATCCGAATAAGTTAAATAATGTACATAATACCTCATCTCAGAAATATAGACAGATACAAAAGAACTCATTTCCAACAGTGAAATTTGGTGGTGGCAGCTTCAGAAATTGTTTGCTTAGATTTCGTATCCGAGCCTGAGACATTATGGTCGGTTGGGAAAAATAGTCTTGGCGAAGAGGATCTACATTCCATAAAGAGGGTAAATAGAGCTTTACTTGTTGTCACGTTCTTCGTGGCCAGGCGGTAAAGCACACTGGATGAAATGGTGGTTCCCCTATAGGTTCGATGCATCCGTCGCAGAATACATTTTTTTTACTAAAATTTCTTGAGTGCGCAACATTCACGTCAGTAGTTAGTGAAGAATATAGAATTAAAAAAACCAGGGAATGATTAAAATGTACATGATGTATGAAAAAATTACAAATTTTGGGTGCAGTTTACTCATACCAAAATAAGGACAGAAGACTATATAAATATGTTTGCAAATCCTTCGTTTTTGAGCAATAAAGTGTAAATTTTACAAATTTTAAAAGTACAATCCAAGACCCAATTCAAAAATCGTAATGGCGATAGTAGCAGTTAGCATTCATTGACCGAGTACCCAGTGCTACTTTGGTTGAAATTTGTAAAATTTTTCTCCTAAAATAATGTTTCTGCAAAGCAGGTTTTCCAATCGAATAGCTTTTATCATTCGTTCTAGTCTCGATGGGACTTTCTTTTCTAACTTTTTATTTGAAGTAGTGTGAAATGTTAACATTTAGATTATGTCATTATCTTCTCTTTGATGGGACTAACATTTATGCTATATTGTAGTACTTACTACAATGTGATTACCATATATAGTATATTGATTATACGTAAAGCAATGTTTCTGTTGATAAAATTTGTTTATTTTTAAATTTATTGTGTTTTCATACAGAGCATTTTTATCTGCCTTCTCAAAATTAAGTCCTAAATTAGAGAAAAGAGTTTCTTTACAGGTAAAGAAAGTGTAAAATAAATTGAATATTCCTTTCGCAAAATAACGTTTTTTTAATTTTTTTTTGTTTGCTTTTTTATTTTTATGTTTTTTTCCCTAAAGGCAGAAAAAGTAAATAATGGCATTTTTACAGAATTTGATGCCCGGCAATGTTACTTCGGTTCATATTCCCTGCAGTGTTCAGAATCACCATTGTTGTCTGACATTTCACATTATCGCGAACAGACGAGTGGAGCCGAAAAAAAAAAACAACGGAATTATTTAAATAAATCAAACTATTCTGTTTAATTAAATTTCCTTAGAGATGAACCAAATTATTTAAAGCAGCAAAAGAATAGTAAGCTTGATTAATTAATTAATTAATTAATCAATTATTTATTATTATTATTACTTATCATTATTATTATTATTAATAATAATAATAATAATAATAATAATAATAATAATAATAGCTACGGAAAAAAGTCACAGAATGGTAAACTGAATTATCTATTCTATACTAACTTAAAACTTTTGCGAAGATTGACAACCAACAGACAAATGTATTCACCAGTCAAAATCTTCAGCCGAAACATTAGGACGGAGTTCAGAATCGGCAAATGTGCCAAGGCTATCTTCAGAGGCGGCAAAATAACGAAAACTACAGATTGAGACCTTGATATCAACAACAAGATGAAAGAACTAGAGCAAGATGGTACATGCAAATACTTAGAAATTAATGAAGGAGATGGAATACAACATTCAATTATAAAGAAAAAGCTCCCAAAAGAATATTATAGGAGAGTGCGTTTGATACTAGAAAATGAACTAAATTGGGCCAATAACAAGGCTATTAACATCTTTTGCTCTACCTGTAGATGCATACAGCTTCAACATTATTAAATGGAAACTGAATGACATTAAAACATTGGACACCAACACTAGAAAAATGCTTACACAAATGAGAATGCACCATCCAAAATCAGATGTTGTTATGATTTATATACCAAGAGCTTTAGGAAGAAGTAACTCTAAAAACTATAACAATTGGATTGGAAGCATACCTCCCCAAAACCAACGACCTTCTCCTACAAATTGTAAAACACCAAATCCTCTCCATTATCAAAGAAGCTACACTCTTCAGGAAAGAGCTTAATATACCCGAAATGCTAAAAACAAGAAAACGAAGTAAATACCATTTACGTCAAACGAGTGAAAGAGAAAGCAAAACAACGAAATCAAGTTACAGAAAAACTGGGAGGACAAGGCATTGCATGGTAAATACCTAAAAAAGAGGAAAGAAACAGATGTGGAGCCAAGAGAAAAGACGTCAGTGGCTGAGGAGCACCGAGTTGAAAGCAGACAAAGAATGCTTATTTATTGCAGCTCAGCACCAAAGCCTCGCAACCAGATCCTATCATTGTCATATAATCAAGGATGGAACGAACCCGAAATGCAGGATCTGCGGCAAATACGATGAAACTGTCGACCATATTATCCCAGGATGTCCGGAACTGGGAAAAAATGAATATACCTACAGATAAAAGGTAGCGACATATGTGCACTGGAAGATATACAAGAAGCACAAAATCGAAACTACTGAGAGATGGTATGAGTGACAAGCAAACACAGCTACCCAAAATAACGATGTAACTATACTTTAGGACATGCCAATTCAAACTGACAGGGGAAAAAAGCAAACAGATTTTATATTATCATAAAAAGAAGAAATTCAGGACGTATATGCTTATTGACATAGCAGTACCATCTGAGAGAAAGACCTCCATAAAGATTATCGAGAAATTGTCCAAATACAAGGACCTGGAGATCGAGATTAACAGGATGTGGGGAATGAAGCCTAAGGCTGTACCAATAGGCACTCATGAGAAAAAGAATGGACAATTTTATTAACAGTGTCCCATGTAGCATCAGCATACAAGCTGCCCAGAAATCGCTCTATTAGGAACACTAAAAAATGGTATCAGTTAAATGACAGTTCTCATATAGAGCCTAAGGACCATGGTTTGTACACAGTTCTACAGCATACAAAACAAGAAACATAAAATACTAACAACAGCAACAACAACAACAACAACAACAACAATAACAATAATAATAATAATAATAATAATAATAATAATAATAATAATGTACGATAAAATATCGGTGCTCGAATATTATTGAGCTAAATTAGTTAATCCTAAATTGAGCGGTTCCGTCACCTGGAGGTGTGAAAATATCCACAGCTAGGTGAAAAAAAAGCGAGAAGAGAGTGGGTGGCAGAACCAATGCTGAAACCACACCCACGTTGTACCTGATGTGTATCTTGCCTTCATTGAAAAACGTATTCTATTTATATAAAAATTATTATGGAACATAATACGATAGAGTTGTCATTGGCGTATGGAAATCTGTCCCATTAAAATTGTGTGAGACTTCCTTCCCCACCTGGAGCGTACTATCTTTTGGGCACTGCGCATATTTTGAGTAAAGTATTGTCTGTCTCAGGTCTTTGTTGTGACTTGACACATTAAGGAATTTATCCGGTGTATTGAAAAAAATTACACTGCGTAGCAAATCATACTAATACTGCTACTCCTTGTATTACTACTACTAATAATAATAAAATTTTGGTTATTTTAATTTATTATTAATAAAAGCATTACAGAATTATTTAAATATAATCTATTTTATTGGATTTAATGGAAAGAAATGGGTTTATGTTGAAATTCTCAAAAGAGAGCAGAATTTACATTGCGAACGCCAGATATATCAAATAAAAATATTCCATTATTCTTAAGCCAAACCTGAAAAAATAGGAATTGCTGTGAAAATAATATATATTATGAAATGGATAGTCACTTCGAGGCGGTGTGAATGTTTAGCAAGCTTGTCTTGCTAGGGCAATTACGAGTGAGTAGTGAGTTCGATCCTCACTGGGTGTCCCATACTTTTGGTCTTGTCACACATCTAAGCTACACTTGGAAAATCGCTATATTATGAAATGAATTAAGTCCAACAATTAGTTAATATATTTTCTGTTTATACGTTATTTTTATAGATACAATTCATTTATGTAAATACTATGTTTTTAATTAAACAGTATTACATTTACCGACCTGAATGTTCGAGAAATTTCGTCGAAACAGTAATTCGGATTTTGCTAAACAGACGCTTCTCTGTAGTTGAATAGAACGGCATCTCAGGTGAAATGACGGTTTGCGTATAAGAATACAGTTTCAATTCCTGTCGGGGAACGCATATTATCTACGGAATTTCTCGAACATCCAGGCCTGTAAATGTAATTAATATTGTTTAATTAAAAAAAAATTCACTTAAATAAATTATATCTATAAAAATTATCTATAAACAGAATATATATATTTTTGAAACATGGTTAGAACTGTGTAGCGAAAAAACATATTTTAAATCAGTTAAATTATAATGTTAATGTTCTGTATAAATTTACACTGCGTGCCAAATTATTATCAAAATAAATTTTTTCTAATAGTTCAAAAACCGTCCAATCAAATTTTCACACAATCGTGGCAACACTGATCTGCGAAATCACTGAAATTTTTGTACTGATCTGCGCATTGTAAACAAACTGGCGCCATATTGGTTATCAGCACGATGATTTGACCGTGCAAAATTATTAGAAATGTTTAGTAAAATTCCAAGAATTGAGCAAACAAAACGTTTATTAATGTTGCACGTTAATGTTTATGATCAAAAGAAGCTAATAAATAAGATAATCAAACAAATAATAACAGATACAAACAAAGCACAGTTTTAAATAAATTAATAGGGAATGTGCTTTCCCTGTTTTGAAATTACTTGAAGAAGTCGACGATCCATAGAATTTGTTAATTGTAGGATGTCATCTGCTGTAATGCCGCGAGATTTGTCAAGAATTGCTTCCCACAACTCAGCGTTGCTCCTGAATTGTCGTCCGTTGGCGTACAGTCTTCGCTTCATGATGCTCCAAAGTTTTTCGATTGGGTTCAAATCCGGAGAATTTGCTCGCCACTTCATTTTTCGAGGTCCATCGAAGCCTAACAGTTTCAAATATTCTGTAGCCTTGTGAGCAGCATGTGAGGGAGCATTATCTTGCATAAAAACAATGACCCTTCTGAAGGCAACTATTTGCCTTTTCATCCACGATTTAAGATGCTCCTTCCTAAACGCTATGTATGCATCAGCAGTCATTTTGACGCCATCTGGTACTCTCCATGGGCCCACTAATGTTTTTCCAATAATACCACCCCAGATCATTATGCCTCCACCACCTTGTTGGAGTCTCAAATGCTGATGGCGATTCTGTCCGTTCATTACCCAGCCTTTGCACCACCTATCTGGCTCATCAAGTGTTGCTCGAGTTTCGTCTGTGAACAAAACTTTAGAGAAGTCAATCTTCATATTGTCCTCGGTCCATTTCAATGAATTTTGAATGTGATTTCTTGTCAACAGAGACTTCGATACAAGTTTGACTGTTGTTGCTATTTCCCTCAGGTACCGACACCGAGTACTTTTAGACACAGTAGGATCCCCAATGCGACTGAAAAGCTCTTGACCGGTAAGTCCAGGGTTCTTCGTGGCCTCCTGTTTAAGTCGTGACATGAGACGACGTGAAATAACCCTCGGTTTGCCTTCATCTGCCCTTTTGCGTACTTGTGTAGGGTCGGCCGTGAACTTTTTCACTCTTTGATGACACCTCCCTATCATTTTAGAAATTTCTAGGGTAAGATTTACCTTTTGAGAGTTCTGAGGTGATAGTTTTTTTTTCAGCATCACTTAAACTGCTTTTACGGCCCATCTTTTCACTAAATTCTTACACTTTTATAATAATTTGGCACGCTCAAATCACCGTGCTGATAACAAAAATGGCGCCAGTTTGTTTACATTGCGCAGATCAATAAGAAAATTTCAGTGATTTCGCAGATCAGTGTTGCCAATTTTGTGTGAATTGATTGGACGGTTTTTGAAATATTAGAAAAAAAGTTACTTCGATAATAATTTGGCACGCAGTGTACATTGAGCACTATTTTAAAAAATAAAATATCTATAACAACACCGGATTATATATCTTACTGTTCTTTCTTTCTTTATTTATATATATATATATATATATATATATATATATATATATATATTGCATTACTAGTCATTTTACTATAAATAGGTATTGTTGGAATTTTTTTACTATAAATATGTATTGCCAGTAATTTTACTCTAAAATGTATTTTCATACTTTCATAGTGTTTTGTTGTTGTTTTGTTGTACACTGTTTGTCCATGCCTGGGTCCCTAACAGGTGCTACCACCCCGGTTCAGGATGGCCCTGGGAACAAAGGCAATTAAGAATTTGTTCCACGGTCCTCAAGTCTTACAATCTCCCAAATAGAAGTCTTGCTGCTGGATGCAGTTTATCGTCATACACAGAAATATTTGGCTTCGTGAAGGGGATCTTGTCTTTCGTGTGAACTTCTATTTCATGCTAGCTTTATTTTCTTATGCGAAGCTTCAGCAACAGTGTTTATTAAGTGTTATTTGTTTTTCATCCAGTATTATTTTTTATCGTTTAGAGACATTATTTTTGTGTTTGAGATGATAATCCTTTTTTACATAGTTTATCTAAATGTGCGCTTATGTGTCTGATTTGAAAAGAGTTTCAGTTTCCAGACTGTTAGGAACGATGTTATATGTTGTTGAAGAGCTATCTCTGTATTCCAGACTTGTTTGCTTCGTTTTAATTATTAACTTATCGCTTTTTAAAGAAACGACAGGTTTTCTATGTGACAGGAACTGCTTGAAATCTTTCTGTTCCCATCGCCGATTGTCCCTTTATCTGTATCGATCCAAGACTATCATCCAATGCGTGATTTCCGTTCACATGCCGGTCTGCAGAAGTAATTCCAAAAGAATTTTATTGCTTTGCATTTTATTCATTCATTGGGTTCAGTTGCTGCATTTCCCAGCACTAGTTTAGTTTTATTATGAATTGCTTAATATTATCGTGTTATACAGGCATTTTACTTTGGTTAAGTCTTTCTTTATAGGCGGCGTCCCCTCAGGACGTAGGCGATCATGGCTTTCCACAATTTCTTGTCCTGTGTAGCTGTTAAAAATTTTGTATTTTAGTTCTCCAAAACCCTGTTCTGTCATGCATTCTTCAAGCTCACTAGGTATGTCTATATCTCTAAGATGATGTATTGTAATTATTTGCATTATTTACATTGTTCGGACTGTTGTTCTCATCTTTATTGTGATCTTCACCTTCAAAATCTGTCTATATTTCTGAGATGAGGTATTGTTATTATGTACATCATTTATATTGTTCAGACTGTTTTCCTCATCTTTATTGTAATGTTCACGACGTTTCGGCAATTGTACGCTCCGTCCTTCTTCAGGTGACTGAAATTTCGAACTGAACTCTTTATTTCGACCACCAGGGTAAATTGTTCTAATTCCAGGTGCCTTGCCTCTTCCGAATTTCTCATTTATCTACCTATAACTCGAATCTTTTCGTTCAAATTTCACATCCATATAGAACATATATCTCGTAACAGTTCAGTACTCTTTTCCGATTTCTTAGAAAATTTTACGAGGTTTATATATGTTGGATGTGCTTAGGAAACGTTGACTAAGTTGAAATATACCGGCAGTCGACGGCTTTCTGTTACCGGGTCCAAATTTTGCTGGTAGAACAAAAAATCTTTTTGACTAAACAGGGAATTGTATAATGCTTAATCAGAAAAAAAAACGAAAGCGATAAACAGAAGATGAAAGAAAGTGTGGTAGACAAAATATATTCACAGAAAAGTAGATACAGTTTTTGATTCGTATTAATAGAAAATACGTGTGTAAGTAATTTATATTTAGATTAGCACCTAACGCTCATTTAATGGATTCTGAACTCTAATAGCTTTTTGATGGCATTGACGCCTGGCGTCTTCTGACCGATGATTGAATAATAAAATAACAGCCATAAAATTACACACACACACGCGCGCGCGCGTATTGAAAGCGAGAGAGAAATAAAGTCATAATAAATTCTCGAAATAAATATAATCATAATAGACACCATTGTTTATTTTACATTTGCTTACAGCCATATCATATTGAAAGACCGGTCATCATGCGATTAATTTGAACCTGGCTATTATCTAGATATGTATGTACTTGGTAATAGCAGGTGCCGTAAACATGGATGTGCGAGTGGTGTTAAGAATAAGGGCTCGGAAGGAGAAATCGGAGATCCGGGTTCAAATTCCAGTCGCGTTTGTTATATTCTCTTGGGAAATGTTTGAATCCATCTCTTCTCAACTCATCTATGGGTTGAATAGCATGACAAACCTGGCCCTATAACAGAAAGAAACGGTAGCTTTCTATGGAAATACTTCTTGAAAGAATCTGGAATCGAAAAGAAAATGATTGCACAAGTGTGCATCACGCATGGCACCCAAGGAAGGAAGAAGCATTTTATTTTAATTATCCGACACTGGATGTCGCGCTGAAATATATACGAACATAAGATGACTGTGAAGGTTAATGAAACAAAATAGTAAATAATGTATTCATGACATCGGCTTTGAACCCAACCGCCATTTACCAGAAATTGTTCATTTCATGCCATTGGGTAAACACATTCCCACTTGAAATTCCATTCTATATTTTCGCGAAAGCAGAAACGTTGCGCGACCTGGGTATGACGATAAAATACATCCGCATCCTGGGTATGACGATAAAATACTTTCGCTCCATCCGGGGTATGACGATAAAATACATCCCCTCCGTCCGAGGTATGATGATAAAATAATCCCCTACGCCCGGGGTATGACGATAAAATACACCACTCCATCCAAGGTATGACGATAAAATACATCTGCCTTGTCCGGGGTATGATGATAAAATACATCCGCTCTATCTGGGGTATGACGATAAAATACATCCGCTCCATCCGAGGTATGACGATAAACTACATCCGCGTCCTGGGTATGACGATAAAATATAACAGCTCCATCCGGGGTGTGACGATAATATACATCCACTCCGTCCGAGGTATGACGATAAAATATATCCCCTCCGTGCGGGGTATGATGATAAAATACATCCCCTCCGTCCAGGGTATGATGATAACATACATCCGCTCCATCCGGGGTGTGATGATAAAATACATCCGCTCTGTCCTGGGTATGACGATAAAATACTTACCCTCCACCGGGGTATGACGATAAAATACATCCGCTCCGTCCTGGGTATGACCATAAAATACATTCGGTCCATCCTGGGTATGATGATAAAATACACCCGCGGTCTGGTTAAAATAATTTAGTGTAGCAATGGGGTTAGATATTTAGAAAAAAACAATCGGCGTGCAGTGTTCAAATTCTGTTAAAAAAATGGTACCTTTACTTTCGTACAAATATCATTGGAACGGTATTAATCTATTTAATATTCATGCCTTCTAATAACCCAGCAAAGTAAACCTAACTCTACTCTAGCCGTCTTGGAAACTTGTATAATGAAATATGACAATTTTGAATTGGAAACTGTAGCTTCCGTAGGTAATACTTGTTTCCGTTCATCACCACATGCTTAACAGCTATCTTTTCTACATAACCCAATAAACTGAACTTCTTGCTCCAACATCTTACACACCTAAAACAACCTCATTTACTATTCCTCTACCTTGAATGGCTCTTCTAGTTTGTATGTAGTGAATGTGACTAAAAAGCAAAATCCATGTCTTAAAAATGTCTCCATTATTTTTTCTTTAAAAGCAACTCGTAAATAATATCCAGAAGACAAAATATTTGGTCTTTAAACCTGTCATCAGTGGTCAGTTTTCAAGTGAACTTAAAATATAGATCCTTTAAAAAATCCTTTATAGATATTCTTTATAGATACTTTAAAACATATATAGATCCTCAGTTGAGTGATCTTCATTAAAGCTTTATATTAAAAATAATAGGAGAATAAATTTCATTTTAAATATCTATTTCAAAAGAAAAAGATAAATGAAAAATCAGTGTGCTGACTATTTTTATTTTATTTCTTTAGTGTTTCCCTGGGATCAACTGCCTTATTTGGCAACTAACAGAAGAGAAGGAATACCAAATTCCAAATCGTTGAAAAAGGCAGTGGGAAAATACACCACGTCTTCTACATGCCGTGTCATTTCAGGATGTGGTCAATCATGACTCTCCACAATTTTCTTTTCTTTGTATTAGTAAATTTTGTCTTTTCGCTATCTATCCTAATCCTTGTTCTACTAACACAAACAGGTTAGTTAGGGTATTCGCTGTTTTCCTCTTTCATTTAATATCTCCTGCCAGTGTCAATTTTTTTAAAGATCTCTTTACTCATTATGAATCCCAGAAACTTCAACAGTTTTTACGATTCTAATTGTAAGTGTCCATTTTGTTTCTATTTTCCTTAAAACTAGGTCATTTTTTACACGATGTTTTTTGTTATAAATAGGAATATTACAGAGAAAAATATTAGATTAACCTTATATAATAAGTAATGTCATTTTTAGATAAATTTCATAGTGCCAAAACCGAGGGAAAAAGTATTCGGGAGAAGAGACTCTGTTAAAAATAAAACGGAGCAAGGATTATTAATTATTAACTTTTTCTGTTTATATTTCTCCCATGGGATATTGTAATAGTCAACATGAGCAGCTTAACGGGTGTTCACAATTAGTCAGATGTCATAACACAATTGATATATTTAATTCAGTCATAAGTAATTTCCGTTTATGGGAACCAATTGTAATTGTAATGGCGAATGCATCATCTTTATCGCCAATTATACATGAGGTACACTAATTTACATTAGTTTTGCCACGGCAGTGACAGAATACACAGAAGATTAAAATAAAAATGTTCTTTTGCATAATAACGCAAGACTTCATTCAACAAGAATATCACGAGAAAAATTTGGAACTGGGTTTATTTATTCTAGCTCATCCGTAATATTCATCCGACCTTACACCAACCAATTATTAAATTTCTGGATCGATGTAAAACCTTTTGATGGGAAAAGCTTTCTTTCATGGCAAACCAGACTAAAGAGTTCATCGCGTGTCCCCGAAGAATGTTACTCAAAGAGCTTCCAGATAAGCGGCAACAAGTCATTGCAACATCTCTCTATATTTTTGAGATGAGATATTGTAACTATTTATGCTATTTACATTATTCGGACAGTTGTCCTCGTCTTTTCATCATCAGGATGTTTCGGCCGTTGTAAGCTTCTGCCTTCTTCAGTTGATATATGTTGGAATTTTGAATCGAACCCTTTATTTCGTCCACATAGCCCAGTGGATGAAAATAAAATCCAGTGACATGACCCCAAAGAATTGTAAGTTCAATACCTGGCCACAGCAGGGGTGAACAAAAAGTTGGAGAATTGAGTTAGTAATGGGAAATAACTCAAACTGATATATCCAGAAAAAGCATAGCACGTGGAACTAGAACAGTCTACCCCAGTGGATGAATGAACGCTTCGGTTAGAAATTCCAGTGTATATCATCTGAAAAAGGCCGGAGCGTACAACAGCCAAAACGTCGTGAATATAGCAGTAAAGAATAGGACATCAGTTCGAATAATGCAAATAGTGTAAATATTAACATTGTTTTCTTCACAATATTGGCAAGATGAAAGACTAGAAAAATCGGTTTTATAAATAATTTCTTAAAACAAATAAGCCATTCCAGACAAGACTTCATAGACTGCTGTTTGCTCTGGGCAACAGCGGGCTATATTTCTTCAACAGTAACAATTCGTTCAAATATTTTCATGAGTTCTCTGAAATTGTTTCAAAATAATTTTCAAGTTTTCTAGACGATATTATCTTCCATCCGAATTCAAACATTTGGCAAGCACTCGTCTGACATCTTTTGCGTAAACGATTGTTCCTCAGTTATATTGCCGTGTGGTTCAGCAAATTCCTTGGAGTTAGATTCCTCGAACCAATATAATTGGAGCAGGAATATTATTAACAAATTCAGGCGTTGACATTTGTTAAGGGTGTCCCACTTTTTTACAGTTTAGTATGACGGACACTTATCACTGAATGTTTATATAGTTTATGGATTCGTTTGGAGTTTCGATCATTGGAACTATCTACTTTCTCTTCACATGACTCAGTCAACGATTTGAAAAACAAAGAGTAAAACGTTTCAAGAAACCCGCAAATTGGCAATTTAAAATACAATTGATTTTTCTTTCTGCACTCAGCATTTGTGTTGAGCTGAGAATATATCAGCACCTTGTCTTACACGCACACATGAAAAATATATATGGGGGACGTGAGTGAGGGTATATGTGGAGAGAATGTGTACGCAGAGAGAGAGAGAGAGAGAGAGACAGACAGAGAGACAGAGAGAGAGAGAGACAGAGAATGTGTGTGCGTGTGGAGAGAGAGAGAGAAAGACATTGAGTGTCTGTTTGTGAAAGCGAACATTAGAGAAATATTTACTCGCTTTTTAGAAAGAATGCTGCGTTTAACTACCCCCCTATATATATATATATATATATATATATATATATATATATATATATATGTATAAAGACACAAGGAAAACTTAATTTAGCCGGCAGGGATTTTAATTAGTTTAAAAATTTTCGGTATAGAGGTGCTTATGAATAACTATCAGTTTAGCGGAACAAAGAACATACAAACACGCACACAGATATACACACATACGCAAACAAATATACATATATGTACACACATATGCATAAATACATACGCATACATATATATACACATATGTATGCATATATATAATTAATAAGTTAATAAATTAAGAAAATAAATTTATGGTATTCATTATGTGCGGCCTCGTTCCCACTAGCTTTTCAGCATGATGTCACCCATGATCATTTCATAAATATAGCTTCCAAAAAGTATACCATCTAAATTCATCTCTTCTAATCCTTGTTATATGTAAATAGCAGGGTAGATTGAGTCTTATAGACTTGAGTGGACATCTCTGAATTCAGAACCGAAAGACAGTCGTTTAAGGAACTTGTGGCCCGTAATGCACAATTCACTGGTTCTCTATATTCGATTCTTCCAAAAATTATGGTGGCTTCTTCATAAGCCTTCACCACTCATATCAAATAATATGTGTGGATAGTCTGGCTGATTGGATAACACACACCGTAAAACGACGGGAGAGTTTATATATATATATATATATATATATATATATATATATATATATTTAAATAGGTTTGAAACGGTACAAAAAGCGTATTAAGGCATTAAAAACTAGAAATGTTGTATTGTAGGCCATGATAAGTTTAAAATAAAAAACACACACAGTCGACTGGTTTCGTCCCCTCTCGTCAGAACTGTTAACGGGGAATTTAAATTATGAGGAAAAAAAAAAAAGTCTGTCATGGGTGACATGAATGAATGGACAGGGAAGGAAGGAAAAAAAAAATTCATGTATTTCATGCAGTTCACGTGAGTGTTATTTTGCAGCGAACGTTCGTGTTGTCTTTCAAACTAAGTCCGTACTTTCATCTATGTTTAAAGATGTTCTACCCCCCCACCATATTAACTCTGTTATTTACTATTTCAAATGTAGTTGTGGATGCGACTACATAGGTAGAACTACACAGCGGTTGGACGCAAGAATTAAACAACACGTACCTGCGATAATACTAAACAAAAAATTTTCTTTGGGCGATACCATTCGTAACACGTATGGGTCTTCGATTGCGGATCATTTTATAAAGAATCCAACTTGCGCGATGGATTTCAGTGTGAACTGGTTTTCCGTCTTGGCCAGTTCACACTCACTTTTCCATCTTAAGGTGTTGGAGTCGCTTTACATCAGGTTCAGGCAACCTGCTCTTTGCAAACAAAGAGATTGTTTGCTTGGACTTGCTGTTCTGCGCTTCTAGCAGCTTGGTTGGTATAATTTTATTTTTTTTATTTTTATTTTTTTTTCCTTCCTTTCCTGTCCATTCATTCATGTCACCCATGACAGACTTTTTTCTTTTCCTCATAATTTAAATTCCCCGTTAACAGTTCTGACAAGAGGGGACGAAACCGGTCGACTGTGTGTGTTTTATTTAAACTTATCATGGCCTACAATACAACATTTCTAGTTTTTAATGTTTTTAATATATATATATATATATATATATATATATATATATATATATATATATATATATAAAGCAGGATGCGAGTGTGTGTGAGTGTGTGTGTGAGTGTGTGTGTGTGTGTAACGAATGCACGACGGCAATTTTCGACGGATTTGCACCAAAATTTCCATGCACATGCTCGAAGTTAGTGGGAAGTCCAAGACCGACTTTGCATTTCCCAACTCCCATCGATAGTGGAAATAATCAATTTTTTCATGCTTCTACGGCAGTTTTCATGTAGTTTGCGGCCATTTTCTACTGGGTGAGTGCCTATAGCTGGCTGCCAAGAATAGGCAGGAAGATTCTATTGGCCAGCGCGAGAGCCAACAGCTGACTGACACGAATGTTAACTAGCATGCTAGCATGTAAAAAAATCGATAGCTGCATTCGTCACAAGTGGGAAAAATTTAAATCTGCATGGCACTTTACTCCGATTGGCTCATTCGCTTGCTTAAACTCAACGTGGATTCTGATTCCGCAGTACTGGGTTAAGTGTGAAAAATATTTGTTGTTAACATTCTTTTTTCAATCTGTTTTTCCAGTTATGAGTCCTTTTTTAAAGCTGATCGTTTTGTGTTCATTTTGTTTAGTTCTTTTTTTGTAACAGATTTAATGTTTAGTAGAGAGCTTAGAAAAAATTCTCAGTGTGAGATAGGCAAGAAGTAAGGCATGTAGCAACATCAGCACGGCAAAGGGCACTCCTTTAAAGGCAAGGAAGGGCAAAAATATTTTAAGTCAAGTGATAGCGATTGCTGTACGAGTCGTACGATTTTTGAATCAAGCACGGGCAACGCCGGGTCGTGCTGCTAGTATATATTATATGAATTACATGTCGATACAATTCAATAGTCCATATGATATATGGCCATTTCGTCTGTAACGGGCTTGTCATCACCAAAGTGTTAGATAAAAAAATGGATTATAATGTTTTAATAAATAGGAAGAAAGAGAAGGGAAATTTATAACTAAGAGAAAATGTATATAAAATAGGATAGGGAAGAGAAAGATAAAGAGAGAAAAAAGAAAAGAATAAATTTGGGAGGAGGATTGAGTAAATGATTAAAGGAGAGAAATTAAGCTGAACAATTTTCAAATTCCTCTAAACATGAGCTGATCTTGACCTATATTTACATGTTACCTCTTGTTCAAAATGAGAAATTACATAAGGAAATACAATCTTTAAATTTTAGAAACTCATAATATTAAGGAAGTTTAATAATTAATATAGATTTTAAAATAGAAATTCATATTAAGCGCTAATGAAAACAGTTTAATTAAAAATATCGTTAGTATGTAGAACAGGGAATATTAGTATTAATTAAATAACAAATGATTTTTTTAAAAAAAGAATGAATAAATATATAATTAAAAGAACGATAGAACATTCATGTTGATCTCGTATTAAATCGATGATTTTTTAAAAATCAGAATTATAAAAAAATAGAATTATAAAAAATAATAATTAAATAAATAAATAACAATAAACTAAAAAGTTAAATAAGACCAAATTAGTACAATAATAATTAATTATAAATATATAATATAGATTAAATTATAAATATTGATTGTGGATAAAAATTAGATTAACATTTAAGGAAGCCTATACAATTTAACATTAAAAGTGCCAATATGAAGTTGATTTTGTTTCGTGGAGTTTTTCGCAGTAGCCGGATATGTAAGGAACTAATTAGATGTAGTTGCCAGAAAATCAACACAATGATTTGTTTCAAGTGGTGATGGCTTGTGTCAGACTATCAACACTTTTTGGATCTGTCGATAAAAAAGTAACGGTGCAAAAGACTTGCCACGGAAACTCCGAACGACAGTCCTCATATGTTATTATCACGGAGTTTAACATCTCCGGATCACAGTCAGTATCAGCCAGTACACGCCTCTTGTCAGACACATGGAATATAATGACCAGATTAAGCTGTCATGACTTTTCATTCCCATCTGAAGTCTTTTTATCGTGAAACCAACACTAAAAGGATTGCTAACCAAAGCCCAGAGACTCCTTTCATCATGGGCAGCTAGCCCGCGCTAGTTCCCAACCTGGTACTTTACATAGCTTCCCGGGATATATATATATATATATATATATATATATATATATATATATATATATATATATATATATATATATATATATATATATTACACTGGATGTCGGGGTAAACAGATCGTCATCAATGTGGCAATATATTGCTATACTTTTAACGTATAAAATTATTATCAATTATATGAGAATATTTTATTATTATTATTATTATTAATACAAATTATTATTAGTGTTGCTGTTGTTTATAAATATTTGAAAGATAAATAATAATTCTCAAGTTGACTAGTAGTAAAAACGAAGCAAAATAACGTTATAACTAAGAATTCTTTTTCAACAAAATTGAAATTACGTTACTTTGCAATTAATAATTAAGAAAATGTAAAGAAATAAAATTCATACCAAATGTTAATAAAATAATCTTTGAAAGATAAATAATAATAGATAAATATATCGGTGATAATGAGTCACTAGTCAAAGATAAACAAAATAAACATTACAAAAATGCTTTCCTCTAATTCCGAAAATAACGATCACGTTCTTAAAACAACAATAGATAAATAAATGTTACGCTTGGATGTAAATAGATTAGAATTATGTCACTATAATTAATTTAAGAAATACAATACATTAAATGTTCTTAATATATTTAATTCTTAGCGAGATATCATTACACATGCTAAAGAATTTTATCTTAAAATAATGATAAAAAAAAATTCGCTGGATGCCACGGCTTATCTTAAAGTTAAACAAATACGAACAAAAGGTTATAAAAATATGTATAATAAATACAGTAAATAAATAATAACTTTACAAATATTATAATATAATATAATAAACAAAGAAAAATATAAGAATAATGGATGATTAAAAGTAAAACAATCAAGACTTATATATATATATATATATATATATATATATATATATATATATATATATATATATATATATATAAAAAAAGTGTACATACATTTGTTTTTGATAAGCCTAGCGCTAAAAATGTATTTATTTTAAGTAAATTAAAAAAAACAAAAAACAAACTGTATCCTATTTAATTTAAATAAACCAGTTGGAAGTATTAATAACAATGAGAAAATCTTTTTCGTAAGAAAAGATTCCTTCTCCTTTAAAATATTTGATCAGATTTATGTTAGATGAGAACAGTTATCTGCCCTTGCGAAACAAGCTGAGCCAGAGTTACCTGCCCTTGGCATAATATATAAAGCGGACCGGAACGTGGCCGGGGTTCTTTACTGGCAGACAGTACCGGACGTACTCGTCACACTTTACAATTTAGATGTCAATTATTTTAGTACAGATTTGTATGAATAAATTCAACTAGTAACAAGAT
>CAHIKZ030000291.1:2382500-2440000 GCA_903632075.3 Acanthosepion pharaonis
TTGATATACTAACACCTCAATACAACAAAAGGAAGGACAAAAATAACTGAAAAAACTGCATGGCACACATGAATTGTTCATTTGTATATAAAAGCTTTTATATACAATTATGTTATACAAGATAAATGCGAATATTTATATATATATATATATATATATATATATATATATATATATATATATATATATATATATATATATATATATATTATCAATTTAAACGTTATTTTAATTGATAGTTGTAGGATCCCTGCTTTTTTAATCCCTCGATTAATGCCCATCGATTACTAATTTTTCGATTAGTGCCCCAAAATTTTGATATACCAAAATTTGATTAGGGCATACATAATACTCGATTGATGCGGTTAAAATTTCTTCAGTTTATTAATAATTGAAAATAATTTTTATAGTAATCGATTAATTAAAAATTACTAAAATTTAAAGAAGAAACATGAGTCACACTTTGTCAAGTATTACGTTTTCTAAGTAATGACAGTAGCTTTCAATTGTGATTTTAAGGGAAACTTCTCTCGATATATATCTCCTGAAATTTTTGCATCTCCGCAGTTTCGTATCCAAACAAGAAAAATATTTTTTTTTATTAATCCGATTTAATGTCATTTTTAGTGGATACTCGTATTTGAATAGACGCTCCGTTTATTTATTAAATTGTATACTTATACTTTTGTCTACCGACATCTTCACGAAATCTTATTAAAGGAAAATATCTGCTCGATTCGAACCTTCGCCCCCCCTTGCTGGAGTAGACAAAATTAATTAAACACATATAGAGAAGTCTTACTAACAAAATAGTGTACCTCCGACGGAAATTAAACATGCATCCACCTTTTCATCAGAGAAATCACTTCTATACATCAAACATGCCTTTACCGATTTGGCCACAGAGGCCGCGCTGAGTGAGCGAGCTTTGAATTATCTAATTAAGCAATGTACAATTATTCTCGTTCAGACTTCTACGTATCTGTTAGCTTCAGTTGCGTACCTGAAGCGTAAACAACAGTAATTATTAAATTGACCAGCCTAGAAGCCGGCAATCAGGCGGACTTTAGGTTAGCTCCTGCACAGGGATTTTTCCGCCTTCAATCTTTTACCTTTAGCGTCCTATGTAATTATTGTATCTTTAAACGACACCTTAATTTGGTATAATCTATCTTCGCATATGCAACTGATCTCCGTAGTTTTTAAATTTATTTTACGTGAATTTATTATTTTTTTAAAAAATCACTATTCTTTATGATCCCTTCACAAAAGTCAGTCTCAAAAGACATTAGGTAATTCGAACTATCGAAAATACCTCATAGTACGTGTGCTAGAAAAAGGGGAAAAAAAAACACATATAGGGTGACCCCCCAAAAACGGGAATTTTTGAAGTGCGTATTGCCAAACATGAGCAAGTGGCAACACTGCGAGACAGTGACCTTGAGCAAGTAAATATTTCGCCATTTAGAATCCAAGATGAAATTCATAGTATCCCAGCTGAGATGTTGCAGCAGTCAATGAGAAATCTCAACAGCAGATTTCAAGAATGCATTCGTACAGTAGAACCCCTATCTACAGGATGTAATTTTAAAAAAATGAAAATTCCATCATTGTTTCTTAAATGGCATATTTTAAGGTTTCAATTACTGTGAATAAAATATTTTTCTTCCATCACTCTTGGTTTTATTGTATCGTTAAAAAGTTCCCTTTTTTTTGGGTAACCCTGTATAATCAACGTACCGAGTCACGCTTAATTTTTCTTTATGTTTAATTAGAAGATGTCAATTGCCATTCGGATGAAAAGCAAAATCAAAGTCAAACCTTTAATAAAGAATCGTTTCTTAAAACTTTTACTCTGTTTGATATTTAAATTTAACTTTAAATGTGATATTTAATTAATTTTTAATCGTGTGAAACTACAGTAGTTACTACCTGTTATTTTAGGTTATTTATTATTCACCGAGATCGAAAAACAGGCAAACGGACGGACACACTGCGTTTTATTTATATAGCTAATAAACATTACTTTTTAATGGTACACGTATTTGAGTTGACATCTCAGTTTTTTTAAATATTGATAGTAAAAACAACAGGCCTAGATTTAGACGACAGGTCATCGCTGTCTGCATCCCTATAGTGGCATGGTTCATTACTTATTTGACGTAAATGTATAATTTAATGTCTTAATCAATAAAAGAGAAACAAGCGGAAATTAATAATACTAAAAATAAAGGGAAATGAAAGAGAAATCAACATAAGGAATGACACTGTTTCCCTTTTTATAATGTCCTTGAACCATGTTACCGTGGTACAGATCCTGATATTAGTTCTGCTTGACTCTAGTTATGTCTTTAAAAAAATGACGAGTTAGGCATTTGAATGATTTAATCATCAAATAAACAGTTTTTCAGTTGCATATCCGTCCCTCATGTTAAAAACACAACCTACGCTCAGTATTCGCTAATTTGCCTAAAACCTTTCATACTTCTTGTTTGAGCTGCGTTTCCTCAGGTCATTAACGATCGTGATACTCCACAACTTTTTATCCGTTGTAGCTCTTACTAAGTCATGTCTTTTTATCATCACTCCTAAACGTTGTCCTACCATCTATTTACACAAACTCCCTGATTTCTGCTGTCCATTTTGCCTTCAAAATGTCCTCTGAGTTCCAAATTTTCCGAGCCCTCTATCTTCATTATGTGCTCGAGGAAACTTAGCTACTTCTTCCTCATGTTAATAAGAAGTTTCTTTTTGTTTTTATCTTCTCTAAAACTTCGTCGTTGCTCACATGTTCGGTTCATGGTATAATCAGCATCCTTCTGTAGAACCGCATTTTTGTTGCTTTCAATTTCTACATCATCTTTGAAGAGATTTGTCCACCATTCGCTGCCATATAAGAGGACTGATATTAAATAAGTTTATTTCTAATGAAATTTTATCGTTTCTAAATACTTTGCTTAGCTTCTGGAAGGAATCTTTGCCCATCCCAATACACTTTCGGATATCAGTGTTGCGCTTTCCGTCATCTATTAAAACACTTCCCAGTTATTTAAATTGTTGTACTTGTTTGATCTTGGTATTTCCAATTTGTAATTTGAATGTTGGGTTGTCCCTTTTGCTGACAACTATGCATTCTGGCTTCTTGCCATATATGTTTAGCCCTTTCTACCCGCTTTCCTCTAATACATTCTGTAGGAGCTCTTTAGTTTTCTTTTCATGTGTGCTATCCATTGTCATCTGCATATCTTATTTTACATATTTTCTGTTGCTATGTTATTTTTAGAAGTAGGATGTATTTAAGTAAATGATCTGATTTTAATTAAACAGTATTAATTACATTTAGCGGTCTGAAGTTTCGAGAAATTTCATAGAAAATATACGTTTCCTGTCGAACTTAATCTATTTCAAAATATCTTGTTTTTGTTTATGCTAAGAAATGTTTCGTGAGCAGATATGATCGATCGAGAAAAAATGTCAAAGGTGTATTTATAAACTATAATTCGGACTTTGCTAACCAAGATGCTTATCTGTAGCTGAATGATACAGCACGTCAGGTCAAATAACATTTCACATTAGGATTACATGTTAGAGTGCATATTTTCTACGAAATGTCTTGAGCATTCTGGCCGGTAAATGCGAATAATACTGTTTAATTAAAAATAGTGCATTTACCTAAATAAATTACACCTCTAAAAATAACGTATAAAGAGAAAATATATTTGTTGCCGAGGTGTTGAAGAGAGGAGTCCGTAAACAAGAATTGTTCGAAAGATAACAAATAAATTTAGTAAAAACAAGAAAGAAAAGTTCTTGATTTAAAATAAGCCAAGTTTTATTTTTGGCAACAGATCAACAACTAAATGTAACAATATATTTATAAGGATAAGATAAATGATAGATAATGATAGATAATGTACTTCAAATATCAACCAAAGCTTAGAAGTCTTCCAATGTGAGAAGAGTATGCATGTAAATGAATAATTTAGTATCTGTCTGTATTTCTGAGATGAGGTATTATGTACATTATTTACAATATTCGGACTTACATATTTGTCGCCATATTTATTACAACGTTTCGACCGTTGTAAGCTCCGGCCTTCTTCAATTCAGACTGCTAAATGTAATTAATACTGTTTAATTAAAATCAGATCATTTACTTAAATACATCCTACTTCTAAAAATAACGTAGCAACAGAAAATATGTAAAATAAGATATGTAGATGACAATGGATAGCACACATGAAAAGAAAACTAAAGAGCTCCTACAGAATGTATTAGAGGAAAGCGGGTAGAAAGGGCTAAACATGTATGGCAAGAAGACAGAATGCATAGTTGTCAGCAAAAGGGACAACCCAACATTCAACTGAACCCCTTTATTTGCTCACTATGTTTTAAACGATGTCAATTATCAGTTATCAGCTATCTCCTGTTAAATTCCCTCTGAAAGTTCTCCACTTAACCGGGTATTTTTCTCTCTCTTCTCTCTCTCTCTCTCTCTCTCTCTCTATATATATATATATATATATATATATATATATATATATATATATATATATATATATATATTGTGCAATTGACAGCAATCTCTTTTTTATGCAAGTTCCGTTGAAACTCACAATCTTTGGATCTTGTCACTGGATCTAACTAACGCCTTTATCCACTGTGCCATGTGTCCTTGAGGACACCTGTGTATGAATTTCTGGGTATTATAAACCTAATGTCAAGAACAAGGATCACTTCGCACCTAAGACGTAAAGGCAATTATCGCAGCGTTACACCAAGCTACCTCACATATACGGTCCCCCGCTTAAGATTCACTAAGGCGGTTTTCCGCTCAGGTCGATTGTTAATTGCCAAGGCTCTGTGTGCCACCCTTCTTTATAGATATAAATGATTTGCCAGTGTTAAATCATTTTTAAGAGGCAATGAAGCTAATCCAACAAGCATCTCTGAATGCGACATATTAAATAATTGTCGCACATAATCCATTTCATAATATATCTTATTCTGCGAAGATTGTGACCGCCAATAATAAATCTTAATCATCTTCTATTCATCTTAATATCTTAATATCGCCTTACGCTAACGGTTAAATAAGTTCAGAGAGAATATACATCCTTATCTTTACCTCTTTTCTATTTTTACTAAATGAATTTCTGTCCGTATGCAGGCGTTTTGCTGCTAGTAAAGGTTCTGGATTATTCTTATTCTTAAACATGTATTGTTTACCTAGAATTTCCAACTGTTCTTTGTGATGTATTTATTAAATACCTATTTATTACCTAATCTATATAACCGCACTGACATGCAATTATAAATCTTGTGATTGTTGGGTCATACTTATATTGAAGTTATAAAAGTTAAACATTTCTATTACGAATGTTATATTGTTTCATTGCAATATAATTTATTATGCTTATTTTCTCTAAAAAGACAGATTAATAAATATAGCATTCACTAGAAAAAGTTTGGATACTATTAAAAAAAATACACCCAGAAAATTTATTTCAATTCAGCATTTAGAATATATATATATATATATATATATATAGTGCATTTGGACAACAATTTCTCTTTTATGCAAGTTCCGTTGAAAACGACTGACAATGTGTGGTGGTTGTTTTTTTTTTATATAACTTCTGATGTGTTTATATAATTTTTTTCTTTTCAGGACAAAAATTATATAAAATTTCTCTGAATGGTTTCCAAGCGCTTTCGGCTATACATTTAGCCATGATCAAGGATGAATTTTATTTTACTTTTAACTGAATATATGCATTGTTTTATGTATGTAGCTTGTTATAGGAATGTTTTATTTTCCAAACACGGTGAGTACATTGCGGCGTTGTTCATAGTTGATATTACTGAGTGCTGGCTTTTTTTTCTTAATAATGCTTCCATTATTTTTAGCTTTTTTCATACGAGAAATAACAAATAACATTGGCTATTCAGTCAATAAATGCCGAATGTTTCCTTATAAGGAAACAACTAATATTGCCATATAAGATTAGTAGAACAAATAATACACTTTGATTTCAGCCCATTGGCCATACAGGCAAGAAGAGGCACGGCTAATATTACCATTACCATTTGTAGAATCATTTCTGCGAATCTACGACTGATGGTTGAGAAAAATATTGAGTGAATTGCGCAGAATGGGTCATTGTATAAGTTGGAAAGTGTGTGTTACATGGAATTGGCAGATTTAAGATTAAGGTTTCGTTGTTGGAAAGGGGCGAGGGTTGTCGGTTCTTTGCGTGTTGGATCTATGAATATATTTCCTGTTCAAAATATCCTTTACATGAAACACCTTGACAAATACCTAACGCGTAAGAAAGACAAATGAAATAATCTAATTAAATATAACCCATATTGCAACATTTGTACAATACACATAAATCTGTCCAGACCAACTAACTGCTTGGAAATCACCATCAAAATTATCAGTCCAAGAGAAACAGAGAAAAACGCATTTTAAGTTACTTAAGATGGCAGAACAGGAATAGTTAACATTTTTATATTTTTTTACAATGATGAAGAAGACCTGAGCGTCACTCAAGTTAGAGAATTACATCGTAAGAGGCAGATTTTATGCAGATGGGCGAGAAAGATAATGGTTAACCTTAGACATGAACAGGTTAAGATTGTAGTGATTGGGAAAGCATCCTGTTAGGAGTCGGTACCAGAAGAAGCTGCTCGAGTGGGACTTACATCTCACCAACAGAGTGCGAAGGGAATACGGCAACAATGTAGTGGCATTGCGGTCCGAGCAGTAAATATCAGGATTGGTAGAACTAAAGAGTGTAGTTTGTTAGAAGGACTTGGAAATAACGATAGTGCAGTGAGAAACTTATGACGTCGCGTCGGTGAATAATTTGTACGATGGAATATAAATCGCCACCCCCAAGGATACGGAGACGTTTTTGGACTCTACCAAGAGTTTATGGAGAAGACTGGGTAGTGCCTGCCAATATATGGCAGTAGCACTACATTTTCGTTTAGTAAAGAAAATAATCTATATTTTTATGAACGACAATAAGATAAACCACTGAATAGATATTGCATACAAATGAAGAATAATTAGTAAAAATATGAATATATCTATAAAATATAAGTTTTTGGTTGGTTTTATTTTAGCAGGATATCAACCCTCTGTGGTTATTTAATAACAAAATCTAAATATTTTATACCACAATTTATTTTTTTATTTTTTAGATAATAATTGTTTTATTGATAAAAGTTTTACTAATTAATACATAGATGGTGAGAAAAGAGATGGATTTATACCTTTCCAAAAGTTATTTGCGCGTAAATGAATCTAACGAACCCAACGGGAATTGGAACTCGGCTCATCGATTAACATTTGCGAGCCATTAACTATTGCGCCACCCACACACACAAGCTTACAGCAACCTGGTAATACCAAGCGGACAACCATCTATGTACTGACCAGGACTGGACGTTACTTAACTTCGCTTGTCGCAGGGGAACCAGTGTTTCAACGTGATGTACCTTAAAAATAAATTATGCTCTAAAATAAAAAAGAATATTTATATATATATATATATATATATATATATATATATATATATATATTGTGACGAAGTAAATGGTTAAGAATAACAAAACCCAGGTTTGCAGATTTATCGTATATTAAACAGTAAGTACACCAGAAGAGTATTACAATCCGTTCACTGCTCCTTGATCCCCGAACCTTCTCTCCTACTAATCTTATAGTAGGTGGAAGAGTCTAACATAGAATCTTTTGAGGGAGGACAACACAACAATATATATATATATATATATATATATATATATGTCTCTGTCTCTTTATCTCTCTCTCTCTGTCTCTCTGTCTCTGTCTCTTTGACTCTCTCTCTCTCTCTCTCTCTCTCTCTCTCTATATATATATATATATATATATATATATATATATATATATCATTGGCATCAGACAAAGAAAAGCAGGGCAGAAAGCATGGGGCTAGAAGGGAGTTCCACAAGCGAAAACTGTAAAAAAAGAAAGTATTAGCAGAGAACTCACGGCTAAATCTAGCTAGCTGAACTGTAAATTGATGAGATATCGATACCAGTTCATAAAGTCCATGTACCATAGCGTATAGCTCAACCGAACATCTACCATGAAAATATTTATAAAAATGGCACAGAGATACAACCACACGACGGTTAGTAACTGCCTGAAACCGAGGACCAATAAAATTAGTGATTCTTCTCAAGGATCTCCAGATAAACAACAGCGGCACCGGACCATATATGGCAGCAATATTCTACGCATAGGAGAATGTATAGTTATGCAAGATAGATTCCGGTTAGAAAATGTTCATCATTAATTAATCAAAGCTAAGTATGGAAAGCTCTTGAAGTATTGGAATAAAGTTCATATATATATATATATATATAATTCCAGGATGCTTTTCCACCTTATTCAAGATGATCTCCGCCCTCTCTAAACTTCTAACCTTCTGTCCTAGAGTAAAAAAAGTGCCTCATACGTTTCATGTACGATTTCAAGTCTTTTTCACTGCTCTTTGGACTGTCGTAGCTGAAACTCCTCTCTCACGTACCAAACGTCTTATCCATAGAGTTGAATATTTTTTATTTGATCTCTTTAGCTCTAAAATGAAATGATGATCCCTTTGATGTTGTAACCTACTGCACCAGTTTTCCTCTATTCTGTTCTCTCTTTTTTTCAACGTACTGTTCTCTGGATGGTTCTTGAATGGATTTGGAGATAAAAACCAGAGTTTGAATGTTGATAACATTTCTGAAGGCCTAATTGATCTTTTTCGTCTCATCATTGCTCAGTTAGAAAGGCAGAGGGGCTGACAAAAAATGATTATATATATATGTGTGTGTGTGTGTGTGTGTGTGTGAATATATCTATGCTTATGTGTATGTCCGTGTGTATGGGTATATATATATATATATATATATATATATATATATATATATATATATATATATATATATATATATTCCTACGTATATGTATGTATGAGAGTATTTATATTTATATGTGTGTGTATGTGTAAGTATGAGTATGTATTTTGTGGCACAATGCCGAAAGTATTAAGCACCTACTGAGGATCGAACTCACTTTGAAGCAGTAACTAACCTAGCGAGATATGCTTGTTAACCATTACACCACACCGATGTGCCCATGTGTGGGTGTGTATGTATATGTATATATAGTTACCAAATGTACATGTATGTGTGTGTATTGGTTTATATATATATATATATATATATATATATATATATATATATATATATATATATATATATATATATATATATATATATATATATATATACTGTGTTTGTGTATGAATGTATGCGCATGTATTCATGCTATTATGTTCATGTATACGAACATATGTGTGTGTGGATGTAAGTATACATATGGAATTTTTTCTTTTAAATTTATTTGCATAATTTACTCTTAGAATAATTTTACAAAACAACATTATTATTATCGTTATTATTATTATTTTTGTTTTTTGGGAAAGAATGAAATATTTAAATGTTAAAAATTTAATTGTTAGCTGTTATTAATATTAATAATATTCGTTTTTTGTTATTTAATTATTATTTTATACCTTCGGGCATCTTTAAAATAATGTTAAGTATTATTTTTGCTGGAGTTCTGCCTGTTTGTGTTAATTTGTTTTTTTGCACTCCCCCCCCCCGACGTTTCTCTATTTGGTTTTCTTTTCTGTCTTATCAATTTTTTCTTCTTCTTCCTTTCTTTGTCTTATTTCCTTTCTTTTTCTTTTCCTGTGAAAAGACTTGATGAATAGGTGTCTGACCTCTTATCTTAATAAAGGTAGATATAAACACCTTCCTATCTCTCTTTTCCCTCTCTAGTTTCGATCACGTATCTATTGTCTTTCTCCTCATTTTTCTTATACCAACTTAAAAATGCCTCCTCAGACACATGTGTGCACAAATTACACATAATAATAATATATAATTTTCAATTCCGGAAAAATTTGTCACCCATATTTTTGAGATCTGATGAATTAGGACCAAAATCCTAGTCCTAAGGAAATAAATTTTAATCCCATGAAAACCTTCAAGTTATCTGTTTTTCTTAATATAATATATATATATATATATATATATATATATATATATATATATATATATATATATATATATATATATAAAAGAAATAAGCGCGCCTACACTGAGAAGTTGGTATGTTCATACACAGTTACACGCAAACGTGATTTAAGGGAAAATCTTTTGAAATTGTCCATATGAGATGTGACGTCGTTGGCATATAGACAGAAGGAAAATCAAATGAGTATTCACGGCTATAATTGAATCATTTGGAATCGGTAATCTTATAAATTGACGCGCAAGTCGATAGAAAGTGATCATTCAATATCACGTTATCAAGGACTTGTATAATTCAAGGAAATACTCGAATGTATAATGACATCTCGCTTAAGGGACATTTGTTTGCATGATTCGCGATTTAATAGGTGTGCGCAAAGTGAAGAAACTACAATGTTCCTTTCAAGGCAAAGGACAAAGAATATATAGATAGATATATAAAATATAGATGGTCTAATGGTGAAAGAATAAATTACTTAAACCAAGATGTATTTTTGAATATAAACGTATGGAAATAAACTTAATTTAGTGTTCATCATTATTCATATCGATTGAATATTAAGCTGTGAAGAATTCAGTACAAATTTCATTTAATGTTGATAAAAAAATTTAATATCCATCATCGTATGGACATCTATCTTAATCATATCATATCATGTCACTCTCTCTCTTTCTTTCTCTCTCTTTATATGTATACACACACATACATATATATATACATATATATACATACATATACATATATATATATATATATATGCACACACACAAAGAAACGCACGAACACACACATACATACACACACACACATATATATATATATATATATATATATATATATATAGTGCTAGTGTTAATAAAACGGTGCTCGATGTAATAAAACAGATATTAAGAATATATTAATAAATAAACATATTATCCGTCATCGATAGCACGACTCGGAGTTCCATGCACAACGCAGTCTTCAGGTGCAGAATATATATATATATATATATATATATATATATATATATATATATATATATATATGCGTACATACATACACACACACACACACACACACACATATATATATATATGTGTATAAATATATACTAATAATATCAATAAATATATATATATGAGTATAAGAGTTTAGTGCAATATTTCAATATATATAATGTTTAAATAAGTAAAATTTTACCTGACGATTGCCACGTATATGCAATTGAGAGTTGTACCAAATGGCGAAGATCAAATATATATTAGTTATTAATATAAATTTTACCGCTGTTATTTTACAAGGAAGACTGGATTATTGCAAACAGTCACTGTTTGCGATCTGTGCACTGGAGGAACGTGTGGCTATGGCATAATCGAAATCGCATTTGATTGGAATCCTTTAATTCTTAACGTTTTATACTGAGACAGGTGGCTCAGATTGCTATCAGTTTGAAATTATCTGATTGGTTCATTGTACATAACATGATCAGGAATAGTAATATTTGTGCTAAAAATTGATGATCTTTAAATTTTGTTGTCAAGTTGAGAGTAAGCGGCTAATGACTCCAAAGTTTGAAGTAGTTCATGACAACAAAGTTTTAAGTAGGAAAGTGTCAGGATTTCAATTTTATTGAACCTTTTTGGCAATACCCGAAAGTTCAATGTACAAACTTGTGGGTGTGTGTGTATAAATAGTTTCAGCGTTTCCTACTTTTTCGGAATGTAGAGGATAATGTGACATAAAAAAAAGATATTAGTAATAGTAATTATTATAATGATAGCAAAATAAACAGAAACAGTCCATCTAAAAATCATTGCCAAATGTCACCCCATAAACTTGACCCTAACTGTCAAGATGTGTATTCTCTCTAACTACGGGATTTGTCTTAATTTCATTGATGACTCAATGTAAATTTTGAATAGAGACAAATCTCTTAATAGTAAAACTAAGATCACTGACATAAGTTATTTCATTCTAATGTGACCGACAAATTCAAAAATGTGTTTCTAATAAATATATATGCATTTTTTTAATCGATCTCACCCCATGAAGGCAGTACAGCCATAAAATGCAAGGGATTACAAGGCGTGGAAGAATTAAGAACTGAAATATTAATGGGCAGGGAGAGAAAAGAGTAATCAAGAGGACAGTACATATCGATTGACATTACTTTTATATTTTTGCAGATTATAATTGACTGGAAAGCATGAAGTGAGAAGACAGTACCACAAGCAAGAAGGGCGAGAAAAGAAACTGTCAGCATAGAAATTACGGCTACATCTAGCCAACACATCTGCAAATTGATGAGATCTCGTCTACTACTGGGCATAAATTCTGAAAGTCTAGGTACCATACCAGAGAACCCGACTGAACAATTACCATGAAAGTATTTATTTAAAAAAAAATGCACTGAGAGGCAACGTTAGGGCAGTGGTTAATTTTCTGAAAACCGAGCTGCCAGATCAGGATCAATAGTATTGCTGATTCTTCTTTGGATCTTATCAAGGAGCTTCAGGTAAATAGCCGAGATAACAGAGAATATGTGAGCGCAATATTCTAAGCATGAACGAATGGTAGACAGATAGATATGCAAGATAGATTCCGGCGTTGGACCAAGAGGGGCACTTGCATTAGCACGAAAGCATTTAAACGAGTGGCTTTCATTTCTCGATTTGATAGGAAAGATAATTGTATGTATGGATATGTGTATACAAGTATACATAAAAAGCCTCCATGATGTGTATATGAGTATGTATGTATGAACAGGTATATATCGCTATATATATATATGTATATATATATATATATATATATATATATATGTGTGTGTGTGTGTGTGTGTGTGTATATATATATATATATATATATATATATATATATATATATATATATATATATATATAGATACACCTAGTGAGCCAGACAAACCTACCTAGGTTTCACCTAAACGGATCCTCAGGGAAAGTTTACTAGGTGTATCTAGGTCTGCTCTACGGTTGTATTGAGCTCTTTTGTTAGTTAGTTGTTTACTCGTATCGGGGTTTTTTCTTTGGGCTTCAGACCTGCATCTGTGTGATTTTTTGTCGGCAGAAGTTCATGTTTGTAGCTCTTTCTTTTTTAAAAACTTTTTCCCTCGAGATTGATTTGATTATTAGCAAATCAAAAATTCGGGGGTTTTTCGAAACGAGTCTAGTTATCTATATCTATCTATCTATCTATATCTATATATATATATATATATATATATATATATATATATATATATATATATATATAGCATGTGTGTGTGTACATGTACGTTAACGTATGCAAAATTAGGGCTCTCATATTATATGACTGGGTGGATTTTTATTCATGTTTATTATATGTTTATATGATCAAATGAAATCCTGATTTAATTTCCGGCAATATTAAACCACTCTAATAGACATATAGATAATACAAACTAACACCAATGTTGATAAGCTAGAGTAATTAATTTTATTTATGATATCCACTTATCGTCATTAGAGATTCCAAAGCATGTTCTCCACATACGTTCTTTCATTATAAACTGGGGAAGCCAAAGAGAGGATACGCAGTTCCGGTGAAACGTGTCGTTAATAAAAATTTCCCCCTTGTTTCATCTTCCCTTTTGTTTTGGATACTATTAAACAACCTAAAAACACACCCTAGAAAACGGATCATCCATTGGGTCATTGATGTTTCAGGTTATAAAACATTTAAGTTGATTTCAACATTAAAAATATTGCCCGTTTGAAAAAAGTTGAAATAAAAATACTTACTGTATAAACAACTCGTATTTTTAAGCCCTAGTCACTTAAAATATTTTAAAAATCAAATTATCTTTCAATATTTTCTCAATATGTGAAAAAAGATTTTAAAATCTCATTTACTTGAAAATATTTTAAAATGTGGAAAAAGGTATTTTTAAATATTTAAAATATTGTTTGTTTAAAGTAGGTACCTCCACGAATTTGGCACACGTAAGTTTTTAAATGATTTTTTAAAAATGAAGAAATTTTCTGAGGCTTTTAATTTAGCTTTAAATGAAAGCTAAACGATTAATTTTACTATATCCGTTAATCCAAATAATTTAGTATATTTTAGACAAAAATTATATTGATTGGAATAGTCTTACATTTTTTCAGTAAAATCGATAACGTCAGCATATTTAGATATTTGTAAACAAAAGTTAATTTTCCGTTTTCAAAATCTTGTAAAAATAAACTGTATATTTCTGAAACCATATGAAACGTGAAATAATCAAAGAAATCTTTTGATTCTTCCTCTTAACAACGATTTTGACGATGAAACTGTTTTCATTACGTTTAAAACATGTTTTTATCACAGTATGTTCATTTTTTAGCGATTTCGTGGAGGTCTAGTGTAAAGAAAGCTGAAATATAAATAAGAGAGAGGTGGAAAGAGAGAAAGGTGGACAATAGAGGGGGAAAGAGACAGAAACGTGGAAAGAGAGTGAAAGATGGAAAAAGAGCGGCGGAAAGAAACTTAGATCATTATTATGCACCGGACGGACGACGTACCACGCAAGTACGAATCACAGACTTATAGTATTACATAGATCGACACTCATATGCAAATCTTGTTAAACATCAGCAGCATTTTTCTTCATGTCACATTATCCTCCACATTCCTACAAAGTAATAAACGCTAAACCTACTTCTACACACACACACACACACACACGCACACACAGAAACAAAACCCCAAAAAACAATACAGAGGCAGACAGACAGACCGAGAGACGGACGCAGAGAGGTACAGACACACATACACACTCGTACGTTTAATCTATATAAACTGAAATTTTTGTGTTTGATATTACGGCCCCTTTAAATAAATCCTTGACACCTGATCTACTTAAAACTTTGTTGTCATAAATTACATAACACCTTTTTTTTGTTTTGAAGTAATTTACATTTTGCTGTCAATAGCCACGCTCACTGAAGTATATATCTTTTAGATAGATATCAGGAAATATTTCTCCTATGTACACACTCACACACACACACACACACACAAACACACACACACACACACACACACACACACGTGTGTGTGTGTGTGTGTGTGTGTTTGTGTGTGTGTGTGTATCCAAATTGTTAGATTCAGCTGACAAGTTTTATTTGTCAATGTTTTTATTGTATTTTTCCAATTTTGGAATAGGATGTGGTAGAAGGAGTTCAAAATTGTTATCATTGATAATACCCAATAGAATAGCCGACAAACTTCGGAATCAAAGAGTATTTGTACAGTTCGTATACACCCTATGCCCCCCAAAAAAAGATACCCTTGTATGAATGCAAAAAACAAAAAAAACATAACAGTAATCTTAATCACAGTGCCTTCTCAGTCATATATATATATATATATATATATATATATATATATATATATATATATGCGTCCTCCGCATGAAATAATTGTCGAACTTTGTCCATTTCATGATGTGTGACGTCATTTGTTTACATTTGGACACACATTGAGAAGATATGAATGTACGTGAGAGAATCATGGAAGATAGTAGTTTAAAAACAGTAAAATCGACCTTGGTAACTGAACGCTCCTCTGTGGCGAAATCGGTAAAAGCACGCCAGGCTATATGACGGTTCCGTATAGGATACAAGTTTGATTCCTGTCGGAGGACGCATATTTTCTATGACAATTTCTCGGACATTCAGGCTGGTAAATGTCGTCACTACTGTTTATTAGAGCATTTAAGTAAATATTTGTATCTATAAAAAAGAATTTATAAAATTAAAAATGTTTTAAAATAATTGTCGGACTTTGTCCATTTCATTATATATATACAGGGGTTGGACAAAATAATTGGAACAGTTGCAAAATCCACTCCTATATTTCAAAGACCTATTATATTAAGAACTTTAACTAAAACTTCGTAAGTGCAGGTTATATCCATTGTAAATACGTTTATTTATCTAATTTATTGGCTTTGTCTTCTTTATTTTTAGAATTTAGTAAAATTTAAGCTAAATGCGTGACCTCTCCGAGTTCGAAAAAGAGCAAATTATTGGAGCTCGCATGGCAGGAGCCTCGATCACTAAGGCTGCTGAACAGTTTGGTTTTTCAAGAGCTACCACATCAAGAACACTGATGCAATTAGAGAAACAGGGCAAGACCTCTAGCAACCGTAATAATTCGGGCCTGACTTGCAAACTTACTGACAGGGACTGACGTGCATTGAAACGCAATGTGGCAAAAAATCATTGAACAAATGCGGCCAAGTGACTTCTGAGTTGAATAACCATCTGAATAGTTCAATTTCTACTAAAACTGTTTACCGTGAGCTCCATGAGGCTGCGTATCATGGAAGAGCCGTTGTGAGGAAACCTCTTTTTTCCACTCGCAACATTCAAAAGAGGTTGAAGTGGTGCAGAGATCACAATGCCTGGTCTGCAGACCAATGGAAGCAAGTCATATTCTCAAACAAGTCCAGTTTTTCTCTTTTCCCAACTTCAGGGCGAGTTTATGTGTCGAGGCAGCCCAGACTGCCTTCTTCTAACAGTGAAGCATGAAGGTGGATCATTGATAGTTTGGTCCGCCATATCATGGAAATGTCTCTGTCCCTGCATGGTAGAATCAACAGCAAAGATTACCTGAACATTTTGGCCAAGTCTTTATTCCCTGATGCTGACTGCATCTTCCAAGATGATAATGCTCCAACACATACCGCTCGAGTGGTTAAGAATTGGTATGAAGAGCATGAAAGTGAACTAGAACACATGGAGTGGCCTTCCCAATCTCAAGATAGCAATATTATTGAACATTTGTGGTGCATTTTGGAGCAACAAGTTAGGAGCCGCTATCCTCCACCGTCGTGTCGTAAAGAGCTGGAGAAGGTTTTAATGGAAGAATGACTGACAATTCATCTGGATGACATTATCTTTTTTTTATCCATATTGCATTACTATTAATTATATTATTTCATTAATAACCCTGAATATAAACTCATAAACCCTACCAAAACAGGTAGGATAAGTAAGATGCAGGATATATGTAAATCCCTGAGGACTTTCCTTAATATTAATCAATGGCAATCGACTAAGGATTGTATTAAATGGTTTGAAAATTACAACAAAAATGAGAAGTGCTCATTCGTTAGGTATGATATTAAGGAATATTACCCGTCTATCTCAGAGAAAACCCTTAATGAAGCCCTCAGCTTAGCTAAAGAATACATCCAAATTCCGGATGATAAAATAAACCTAATTAGACATTGCAGAAAAACATTGCTATTCCACAATAATGCAATATGTATAAAAATGATAATGTTAACTGTTTTGACAAGCCTATGGTAGCATATGATAGAGCAGAGAAATATTTTGTGGTTTAACCCTCCTTTTAATTTAGCGGTAAAAACAAAAATTGGTAAAATATTTTTTGACTTATTAGAGCAACATATCTAAAAAAAAACTGAGTTACATAAAATATTCAATAAAAATAATGTAAAACTTAGTTATTGTTGCATGCCTAATGTAGGTACCTTAATTAATGGATTGAATAAGAAAAAAAACTAGGGATAATCTACGCAGTAGCCCTGCTAGTTGTAATTGTAGGAACAAAAATATCTGCTCATTACAGGGAAAATGTCAGCAAGAATGCGTGGTTTACCAGGTGAAAATTTATAAGGATATGGAGGATACTAACCCTAAAATATACATAGGTGCTACTCAGGATAAATTTAAAAAATATACTATAACCCCACGAGTAGTTTTAAAAACGAAAAAAACTAAACATAGTACCACGTTATCCACGTATGTATGGAAAACCAGACAAGAAGACAATATAGACCCCACCCTTAAATAGGAAATATTAAAAAAATGCCCCAAATATAAAGCAGGCCAAAAATTTTGTTAATTATGTACAGAGGAGAAATTATCCATAGCTTTATATAATCAAGATAACCAGCTATCAAACTCGAAAACTGAAATTCTTAACATATGTAGGCATAAATCTTGATTACTAAATTAAGACGACTTTCCCCGTTTATTTGTCATTCCACCTTAATGTTCGTATTTTAATATCCCCTCCCCTTTTAGTTGAATAAATCTTTAAAGGGTGTTTTTGTGTTTTCTTTCTTTGGTCACGTGGTATAATTTTGGCTATCGCCTATAAATATGCGTTTCCCTTTGCCTCTTTAGCCGGCTTTCCCTGATGATCCGTTTAGGTGCAACCTGGGTAGGTCTGTCTGGTTTATCTATCTATCTATCTATCTATCTATCTATCTATCTATCTATCTATCTATCTATAATGGGGACGTAGCCGAGTGGTTAGAACGTTCGCTTTCTGGTTCGAATCTCACCATGGTCGATTTGTCAGGAAGGAGATTCCTGATGTTATCGGACACCTTTGGAAAGTGTCTGAAAACCATAGCACGTGTTAACCCAAGCCTTTTAAGTGAAATTTATATTCTCCAGGTATATTGATGTACACTGGAGGCCAATAAAGGATGCAATGAATTCTTAATATTCTGTAAAATAATCTATTTTAAAAACTGGAAAAAATGCATTAAAATATACGAATACTTTGTCGACTGAATTTAGCAAAACATTTTGGGATTAATTCTTTTTACAAAGAAAAAATATATCTGATATATATATATATATATATATATATATATATATATATATATATATATATATATATGTGTGTGTGTGGGTGTGTGTGTGTGTATGCATATGTAAAAGATTATTTTTATTCGATTCTAATCATGCCGACCATAGATATTGATATAGACTGACGGGCTATAAAGCATAATATAAATAATTTGTAATGTGTAAGCCACTCCTTTTCTCGGCTACTTGAGCTAGTATGGAATTCTTAAGTGATTGGATTATCTCTGAATAGATGTTGTGCCAAGATGTCTTGATAACTGTCAAAATTTCCCCTGATATTGCAAATACCCTGTCCTATAAATGCTCGATTTACATCATGTCAGGCGAAAGTTGAGCCTACGCCATTTGTCGGAATCTCCATATTTCTCCTAAAATGAATTTTGAACATTATCCTGCCATTGTTGAGAATAAATTGAGTATATGAATGGGTTCAAATGTTTGAGATTTTGCTCTACACTAACTGATTAGTGATATGCTTTACCTACGCCCTCTAAATTTGGTATTTGTCCTAAAACTTCGGTACTAATTGTGTATTTTTAAAACAAATCCGCATTTGCGGCCACATCACGTTAAAACACCTGTTCTAGTATGATCACTGAAGGTGAGCAACGTTGATCCTGGTCAGTATCTAGATAGGTGACCAGATGCTGTAAGCTTCGTCATATTCACTTCCGCTTAAATACTCTTGAAAGGTATATATCCACGTCTTCTCCCCCAGTTGTGGGTTAATTAGTAAGAATTGTACAATTAAACCATTATTATCCCTCATTGCTCCCCTAAAAAATATCAATTCTAACAATCTAAGTAACCTGTTCAAACGGTTCATGAGTCGCAGTAAACGAATCAATCAATCAATCGAACAGTCGATCAATAAATATCCGGTATTAACTATAGGCATCTGTAACACATTGATATAGGCTGCTCTAAATTAATTAGGTTAAGCACAGATGAGAGCTCCGTGGGCCTCACGTAAACATAACCCACAATCTGTCCAACCGTCTCTCTGCATTTTATTAACAATATGCACAGGATCATTGTCAGAATTTAGTAATATCTATACAAGTATTAACACAGTTTATGGGGGCACTTCCGATAACAGAGGGGTATATTAGATAATCTTTCCACTGACTAATCTCTAACAGACCGCATGAGAATAGACTGGATTGTAACGTAAAATGAATAAAAAAACAATCGAGCAAAAGCTGGATTTGATCCAGACATGATGTACGGTTTCACTTTCAATGAGTCTCCTTGCTTTGCGTCTCGAATTTACCCAATAACACAAGTAGAACAATTATACGACCCAACTCTAAAGATGGTCGGAACATTGTATTGCTACAGAAAGGACCTGAAACATTCTGCCACGATTTATCTTTGCAAGAATCAGATCAGATAAATAAATAATCATTATTGCTGACATATCTAGCCTCCGATCCACATTTTTTAGCCCTGACAGAATTCAGTTCCTTTTACATTGATTTCAGTTTACTATTCTTTCTCATCAATACAACGTCGCAAACCGATTGTTACTTTAATGACACATGTTCATTCTCAATGCCACTTATTCAGAAATTTATATCTAAGGCCCTCTTTGCAATGCCCACAAGACTGAATAACCTTCATTTTAACATAATTTCCTCCCATTTGTAGGAAGAAAGCTACACTCAGAGGCCTTCTTTCCGAGAGGCACTACTTTGTGAAAGCGAAAACTAAATGCTTAATATAAAACGTAAAAAACGTAAAAAATACAATAAAAATACATTTTTATTACCAATAGAACATTTTCCTACTGAAATTAGTTTTGAATATTTTTCTGCTGTTTTTGTTCTTATATTTTTGGCAATTTCAGATATTTTCTAGAACTATGTGGTCTCAGTGTATTAGGCAGGCTTTGATTTACATCCTTGTATATTTTAGAGAGATGAACTTTAAAATAGTTCAATGTGACGTCATGTGGAACGTTTAAAGCGGGCGAGACACGTAAAAAATTAATGCATCGAATATTATGCGTGTTATTATCCCCTGGCCATAAACACGAAATCAACTTCTTGGCCTCACGTAATCCACTGAAATGGAGCGACTACATCGAGTCAATTGCTACGTTTACTGCAAGGAATTTTCGATCACTGTGTTGTAATAAAACCATTTCTCGTCAGAATCTATTTTGCACATTTATAAATCTACCCTTCGTCCGTGTATTGAATACTGTTGCTATATCTGGTCTGGTGCTCCGGCTGTACATCTCAAGATTCTTGACAAAATCCAGAGAAAGGTCTGCAATACAATCGATCCTCACCAGACATCTCGTCTCCAGTCACTTTCTCACCGACATTTCTTCGTCCTGTTCTACAAGTATTTTCATGGTAACTGCTCGGACAAGCTTTTTTTTCTTGGTGCCCTGTCTACATGAATTTAAGCATTCTACTAGATTGGCAAATAGGTCCCATCATTTTACTGTTGGACTAGTTAGATGTAATCGTCATTTTTAATCTGAGAGTTTTTTTTTCGCTCTTGCGTCGAACTCAATTCCGATTTCATGCTTTCTTAATAACTTTAATTTTCAAAAAATTAATTACTACGTCATTCGCCATACTATTTACATTATTCGGACTATTTATTTCGAAATAAATGGTTCAGTTCGACATTCCAATCAACTGAAGGAGGCCGGAGCGTACAACGACCGAAACGTTGTAATGAATATGGCGACAAAGATGAGGACAGTAGTCCGAATAATGTAAATAGTATACATAATACTTTATCTCAGAAATATAGACAGTCATTCGCTATGTTCTTTCTTCTTGAAGCCTGTTCCTTTTTTTGTCCTTTCCTTAATCCTCTCCGTTTTCAATGTTTTCATTCACTTTCAATTCTTGTAGCTCTATACTTTCTAGTGTCATTGTCACTTTGGTTGGAGCGAAATTATATAAAATAAAAAAGGGTTAACTTGACTTAATTTCATTTTACAATTTATAAAGAACTGCACAATATGTACGCTGAACACTTAAGATTTATTAAGAATATGGAACAGTTTTTTGAATCTGAAGAGATAACATCTTAATGTTATAAGCGGCGTCGTTCTGGTACTATTTTTCTTTTCCTGTGATTTATTGTTTGCAAGTATGTTTGGAGATTTTTACGATGGCTCAAAAAAATGAAAAAAAAAAAAAAAATGAATAAAAAAACAGTCCGAATGCGTTAAGATGTCTTTTCTTTTTAGGGTAAACTGATGCAAAAACTGTTGTAATTCTTCGAGAAGCTGTTAAGAAAGAGGTAAAAAAGAAAGTTTATGACTGTTTTCGGGTTTCAAAAATGGAAAAATATTCACTTCCAAATGTGATACCCCGATTCTGGCCTGCCCTCAAATAGCCGAACATCGCGAAAATCATTTCCAGGAAATCAATGAATTTTTTTGTTTTTTGGCAGGCGAATGGCTAATGGCCGATTTTATGCCAGGTAAGAGAAACATTTGGAAAGTATTTTGGCATAATTCGGGTTATGTTTGCTCAGACCTTTTAAAAGATGTTTGCTATATCGCAAGATAAGTGGAAATGGGCTCGAAATGATTGCAAATCTTAAAGGTCGCAACTGCGGGTGAGATTTGAGGCTACGGTCACGGTCCGGAAGCCAATCAAGGGTCAAATGCATATGACCAATTTCACGAAAACTCAAGAAAGTGCATCCGGTTTTATGCCTTCATTTGATGTAAACGAGATCTGGTATGAAATATGTTCCTTCTGGATAGAAATTGAATCAGAATATTTTATTTGGATTTGTTGAGAAAGTTACGTGAGTGCATATGGAAATACATTAATGGTAATATTTCTTTCAAAGGAAACATTTGGCATTCATTGACCGAGCAGCCAGTGTTACGCGTGTTACATTATACATCACTCTCTAGTCATCGGCCTCGGATAAAAGTGTAGTACCTGTCCTTTCAAATGTCTTTCTGTCTTCGAACAGAGTGCTACTGAAAATAGATGTGGTCGCTTCCCTAGAACAGCTGCACCGATTCTTGCGCAACTGGCATTTGCGAAAGCGAGGCTAATTTTGGATTTGGACTGTGTCCAGGCGTCCGAGATCCCTATATTTAACTGATCTTCCTTTTAACTGATCTAATCCTGTCAGTGTGTGGTGGTAACTTAATAGTAAGAGTAGTATAATAGATGTAATACTAAGTGTAATTACTGAGTGTAAATATTAAGTGTAATATATTAATTATAGTATATACCATCGAGCGGACTACATTGTTTTCTTTCAATTGTGTCTTTGTCTTCTGGTAGTACGCAAAATGAAAATATTATGGAGAGATACCCAGTCTCAGGGAACAATTACCTGCAACAATAGCTCACTAAATAAATGAGATCTATAGTAATACCGATGCTAGCGAAGAAGGCAATGATATTTTTGAACCTGTGTACAGGCACCTTGGCTAGGGAAGTCTGGAAAGGGTCATAATCGCCTACGTCCTGAAGGGACACGGTACATCCCGGCGTAGCAGAGAAATAAAAAGAGAAGAAAAAGACAGAGAACAATAAGTGAATAGTACGAAATAAAAACGAAATGAAATATCCAGAAACACGGAACGAGAACACTCATGAATTAAATAAGGCTTTCTGTTTGAATTTCCTTGAAGTTTATTGGGCTCGATAAGTTCCTGAAGAAGGCTGGAGGAACTAGCCGAAAGGTTGTGATCACAACAAGGATGAGAATATTAATTCGAATGTAAATTAAGGATATCCTATTGCATATAAACGCATCATATAACATCTGTCTATATTTGTAACTATTTACACTGTTTGGACTAGCGTCCTAATCTTTGTTGTCATATTAACGGCGTTTCGGCCAAGGACACAGGGCTCAGTAGATAAAAGCGTTGATTGAAGTAATCCAATGACTTGACCCATAGGGTTGTGAATTCAATACCCGGCAATAGAAGATTTGAACAAAATCTTGGAGAGGTGTGTTACTAAAGGGAAATAATTAAATATAAATTATCCAGAAAATTTATGGTACTTGAAACTAGAACAATCTACTACGTTGGATGAAATTATAAGATCGGTTCAAAATTCCTACGTATATGTTATAACCTAGGGAAGGTTACTGAATAGAATAATCACACGAAGGTTGATAATGAACAATAATACTTAAGACAAGAACAACGCATATATGATTCGCCAGCGGCGCGTAGAAAATATAGTCAACTGCTAGAAGTGAGTCAAGTGAATTCCACAATTAATCTTTAACTCTAGACCACAGAGCAACACATACATTATTCACGACTATATTTATCGGAATGGGGGCGGGGTCATAGTCCGTAGGTATGCTACAACAGTATATCACCTGAAGAAGGCCGAGGCCTATAAGGACCGAAACGTTGTGAGTATGACAATAAAGATGAAGATAACAGTCCGAACAATGTAGATAGTAGAGTAAATAGTTACAATACCTCATTTTAGAAATAAATATAGACAGGGGTGACTGTTTGTAAAAGTGCCACTGACAAAAGAAAGTGAGGCTGATGATGATGATGCTCGAAACGTCGTGAATATGAACATGAAGATGATGGCAACAGTCCAAACAATGTAAATAGTGTAAATACATCATACATCCATTAACAAGTTATTTTTGAACATATTCCTATATTTCTATGCGCGAGACATCGAATTCCAGGAAAGAGTTTATGAAGCAACTTTGAGGAAAATCCAGTATTCAGAGATTCTTGGTTTGCAAGAACGGAAAACCAGGAAAAATAACAGCAAAAGAATGAAGATTATTTGCTTTAAGTATCTGGCATATACCAAAGCTTAAGAACGAATTTCCTTTTATATTCTTACCTAAAAAAGTTTCTCTGTTATCACAAAGTTCTATGCGATATTTAACAAAAACAAAATAAAATTGAGCGGACAGCGTAATTCGATAAATAAACATCAAGACCCTGTCTTGGTGTGATACAAATTTAACTCCTATTGTAACTGCCGGAATATATAGGTAATGTCAACACACCTAATCTCAATAGCTGATCAGCCAATGGTAATGACTATGTAGAAAAATAGTATTTTAGAACTGATAAATTACAATATCAATGACGCTGTTATGATAACTGTATCTGCTGTAGTGTAAGGAGAAATAAATCCAATACATTACATTCAGTGTGTACATATATTCAATATATATATATATATATATATATATATATATATATATATATATATATATATATATATATATATATATATATATATATATATATATATAATATAAAATTTTTTTTTTTTTTTTTCTTTTAAAACAATTGTTGTTTGGCAAGTGAAATTTCTCGGTAGGGTTTATATATATTAAGAACATTTAATTTATTTTTATTTTTTACCAGTGGCTCATAATCTATTATTATGTATATTCAAAGATTATTTTAATAACATTTGGTATGAATCTGATTCCTTTACATTTTCTTATTTATTAATTCCAAAGTAACATAATTTCAAACGCTTTCCCAGTTATAACGTCATTTTGTTTCGTTTTTACTACTAGTCATTTTGTTTTATTGTTTATCTTTCAAATATTTATAAACTACAACAGCAACAACAATAATAATAATAATAATAATAGCAATAATAATAAAAAGAATCGTTTCAACCATCTGAGACAATTAAGAATTAACACTAAATCTCGGGCTAATACATCAGCCCACATGAAGGTAAACCGTTGCGTATGCCCTTAGCATGGATTTGTTTGCAAATCCCGTGTGAGATTGTTCTCTCATACGAAACATAAACATAAAATCTAAACGGAAAAACTCATACGTCGAAAAAGAGTCCATCATATATATATATATATATATATATATATATATATATATATATATATATATATATATATATATATATATATATATATATATATATATATATATATATATATATATATATATATATATATATATATATATATATATATATATATATATATATATATATATATATATATATATATATATATAGATATATATCGCATATATATAGATATATATCGCATATATAATAATATATATATATATATATATATATATTATATATATATATATATATATATTAATATATATATATATATATATATATATATATATATATATATATATATATATATATAATAGAAATTCTGTCAAAAGCCAAAAAAATATGTTGCACAAAACAAACGGTTAATTTTGACAGTCTTCAAAATTAAATAAAAGTACATTACATAAAATATATTGGAAAGTCACGCGTCTGAAGGAATCAACGCATATGATAGCTTATTAGAACCTGCTCAGTAGTCCTGCCGTTGAATTAATCCCATATGGAAAATCTTTAATGAATAAAGAAAGGAAAATGGCGGCATTTTTTCAACAATAGTAGCTACAGTAAAATAAATTTGAAACTGCGCTGAAAGCAACCAAGCGTGAGAGTAGAGCATCTGCAGGTTCAGTACAGGCAGAATAAGGAAACATTAGGTTTAAGTCCCCAAAAGCAAGGCTCAGTGTGTCACCGTGAATTCGAACCTTGGTTCGTGGATTTGAATAAAGGATTAAAGCCACTAATACACAATCGATTACTTAGAGAGAAAGGAAATAAGAAAGGTTATTGAGGAGATAGATCAACAGAATAAAAAAATAAAAAAAGACACAAGATGATACACGTTGCATTAAAACTATTGGAGGTTTAGTTTAGAGGAATGCTGAGAGAATTAGAAGTCCAATCAGGATTCATTATTGGCGGCCACAATCTTAACAATATAAGATATGCAGATGACATAGTGTTGATAGCAGGCACGGAGAGAAACCTACAAAAACTCCAACATCAAGTTGTGGAGAAAGGCGAGAAGAAAGGAATAAATATCAACTTCAGGAAGACATAATACATGGTTTTTATCAGAATGATGAGACCAAAAGGCGATTTACAAATCAGGGATACCAAAATCAAATCAAGTACAAACATTTAGATATCTGGGAAGTGTTTTAAAAGAGGATGGAAAGTGCGCCATTTCTAAAGTTAAGCAGAGACAGAAAAAACTTTGTTAAAAACAAAAATCAAAGAATAATTAACTTTTACGTAATATATGTCCTACTATATATATATATATATATATATATGTCCTACTATATAGCAGAAGCTTCTGAACAATCTGTTCAACGTCAAAGTTTTAGTGAAAATAGAATGAAAAAAGAAACATATACTTAACACTTATACTTAAGTGAAATCACTACGGTATATAATAAGGAAATAAGGCCTAGAAAATCTGATACTCGTAGGACGGATTGAAGGCAAGATGGGCAGACGAAAACAGCGCATAACTTACTGAGATCTTGAGTAAACGGATGACGGAACAAGGTTTACGAGAAATAACAAGACCAAGCTACGAAGAACAGGAAATTGTGAAGAACCATGATCGCCTACATCCGGAAGGAATCTCTATTTAATCTGTAGTAATGACTTTTTTAAAAGCTTTTTATCTATTTCTGACAGTTAGGTTACGTTATATGATGTCTATCCTCCTATATGACAATAAATGATGAACAATCACTTGAAAGATAAAGAAGACACTTGAACCAACAGAAATATGGTTATACAAACGCATGCTGAAGATATGTAGACAACCATGAGGTTTTGAAGAAAATGGGATCAAAAAAGAAACATACTTAACATCAAGGGGCAGCAGATGAAATTTCTGGAACGTATAATGAGGAAGGAGTGTTTGGAAAATCTGATACACACAGGACAGATTGAGGACATGAGGAACAGAGGAAAACAGTGCATAACATTCTTGACGAATTTGAAAAAATGGATAGAAGAACAGGGTTTAGGAAAAATAATAAAAACCCAAAATTTATTAAGAGTTACAAGAGACAGGAAATTGTGGAGAGCCATGAACGCTTACGTTCCGGGGGACACGGTGCATAGATAAGGCTGGTTTAACCTATGTTAGTGTCTCCAATTCGAAGATCAAACCTTCGGTTTTTTCTCTTGATCATGATTGTAAATTCTATTTACAAATCGTTAATCGTATATCTTATTGCTTTTCTTTATTACATTATCTACATGTACTTTTCCTTCTATGACAATATTGACATCCCGTGCTTTGATTGTTAAGATGTGATACGCCGCTAATAAGACCTGCTTCACCTCATTTGATCTTCTCGTTGTTTGAGATAAAATAAATCAGCTGACTAAAATCATGATTGTCTTAATCAGCTTTCTATAATTTTCTGCTTAGAATAAACCATTTCCTATCCACATGCAATGGTTATCTGTTCCCTGCGTTGTTGTGTATTATTTGAATATCTTTCCCATATAAATTTATCATTCCTAGCAATTTAAATAATATTTTGTGTTGTACAAGTCTTTATATATGAAATATAGTTTCTCGTTTTTGTTTTACCTATGCATTGACTGTTTCCACGAACTAAAGGAAATTTGGAAGAAGGAAAATCCATCAATTACATAAAGACAAAATGTATGGTTATCTGCAAAAGAAAAAGCCGAAAATGGGAGCTAGGAATTGGAGATGTCAAAATAAACAAGTAGAGAAGTTAATATATGAGGGAAGAGTTTTAACAGATCCTGAAAAGATGTCACATCGACGTTGGAATTGCAAATGATGCTGTCCAAAACCTAACAACTAAACAAGTATTAAGGAACAGGACATTTTCGTTAGAAGCAAAGAAAAGACTAGTAATAATCTATAATTTTTAATCTGAAATGACTTTTGTTAAGTTAAATCATAATAGAAGAGTAAGACCTCTGTGGAACGATACAAGGAACCGATCGTCTTTCAAAAATACTTCCATATGGATGCCATGCATAGCATCAGACCCATTCAGAAATATCTCAAATGTATACAACCGCTTTCTCATGTCAATGAAACAATTGTTATAACCGACTGAACTGACGTCACTTGCTGAAACCTAACCGTCTATGAACCTTATGAATTGTTGCTAAAGAAACAAGAAACGAACAGAAACCACATCACTTAAGGACATTGATATCACATACAACCCGAAGAGACTATATTAATTACATAATTAAGATGCTGACGTTTCACACTGTTTTAATATGTATCATACTTCTTCAGACCTTCAGTATAATGGTTCGATAGAAACAGAAACAAAAATGTACCAGATAAAACAAACATCACTTGAGGACTTTAAGAACATCAACAACTAAAATGGATATCACATGTAATTCGAGGAGAAAATAATGACATGATCAATATGTTGAGGTTCCACACTATGTTTAGGAAGGAAAGCCCTGACAGGACGTGAAAGAACGATAACAGCTGCTGGCCTTGAGAAACCTATTTTCCTAACAAATTGTTTTAAGAGAAAGATTTTATAAATTTCAACCGATTATAGTACTCAATACTCAATCAATGATTTCCAAATATTTCCTTATAAGGAAACGGCTAATATTGCTATTTCCTTAACCGATTAGCGACGATTACAATATGAATTGCATTATGATTGGAAAGTAAGCCTTTTTGTTGTTATTATACTATTCCGTCCGCTGTATCAACATAAACAAGGCGACCGGTTCATTTATATATGGCCTTCTCAATTACGCAAGCATGAAAATAACACTGACATCATATTTTAGCAGATATATTTACCAAAATTACTGAAAAATATGTTGTAATACTAAGGAGTAAATTTATTCAATAAAATCGTAATTGGCTTCAACCACGGCCTCCAGATGACTTCGAAATCTCCTCTTCAGGACGGTCTCCTTGATTAAGTTGATCAATGCTGCCATAATACTTGGCTTTAGTTTATCTTTGGTGTTACAAAGAGTTGTTTTGATTTCTCGCTCAACTGCAGACCACATATAATAATCAAGGGGTTGCAGTTTGGGGAGTTAGATGGTCTGGTGTAAGGGGTCATGTGGTCGTAGAAATCGTCTGGCGGTTTTCTTGTGTGACATGGTGCAGAGTCCTATTGCGAGACATAGGGTCTTCTAGTAGCAACCCGCTTGCACCAAGGAAGCACTGCCTCGTTATGAACTTGATGTAGGCCTCCGTGTTGAGTTTAAGTCCCTCATTATCAAATGTGGAAGTTTTTTTTACTTATCAGGACACTCAGAGTGAGTTTTCTGAGCTGCCATACACTTGTAATCACTATTAGACTCATCCAATTGTTTCCGAATCCTCTACACAGTCCTCAGATTGACACCAAACACTCTGAAATGTTCGTATTGGAGCTCCCGATGCGAATGCCAAGCAGTGCAGCATGCCGTTTCCAGATTTCTGGCGGCGTGAATTGCGTTTTGGCGCTCATTTTTCAAAGACGTTGCACAGCTGTGTAGTCGGCCAAATAAAAACAAACAACGCGCATGCGCGAAGTTAAAAATATAAAATGGCGACAATTTACTGATCGCTCCCTTTATAATAATAAAATGACATTAGTTAAGCCATGCAAACAAAGCAGCTTAAATTCATCGTCTCTATTTGGAACAGACAAGTAAAATATAATCTAACGGGCATTTAATCTTTGGTGCATACAAATTATTTTGAAGTTTGATGGTTTCTTCTTTTTCTCTAGGTATATTTATTCATTTTTAATTATTTTGTCGCCCCTGTCAATTATAACTGAAGAAAAAAATCGATGTTTTAATTAGATATTACGGTGAGTATCGATTCCTCATCTTTCCTCTCAGAATAATGCAAGATCCAAGGTGATCCCCGACCAAATGCCCAACATTAATATCTTCATGGTTGATACATGAAACCGTAAATGAAAATATTTTCCTTCGTTTGAATCGGCCGCAATGAGCCTCACCGACCCGTCTCACTTGATTGATATTAATTTCCGAGAGCGATACTGACTCATTCGCATAAGTATCCAGTGCAATTTAAACTGATATCGATTTTGGTTTAAGAGGGTTGCTATTGATTCGCTTCTCGCGATATCGATTTATTTAACGGCACATCAATGAATGTTCTAATATGTTTTAGTGATGAGATTTTTTTTTTCTTTTTAGTCGCATTTTTATTGGTGCCGCTGCGTTTGTTGAAAATCTTTTTTTTTTCCTTAGTCTCACTGGGAGGCTTTCTTTATCGACTTGATGAGCTTTTCTTTTAATGCTATTTTTTCTATTATTTATATTTCTTATATATTTTCTAGTATTTTTTTTATTATTATTTCTCTTCTTTCTTTTCTTCATTCGCTTTCTTTTGGCGTATTTCCTTTTTTTTCTCTGTCTTCATCTTTTTTATATTTTGCCATTATTCCCTCGTCATCTTTTACATTGATTCTTCATAATTTTTTGTCAGTAACTTCTGATATTTTTCGTTCTTTTTCCTTTTTTCTTTCTTTTTTTCCTTCTTGCTTTCTTTTTTCTTTCTTTCATTTGTTTTTTATTACTTTCTTTGCTTTTATTCGTTCTTACTTTCTTTCTTTTATTTGCCTTTCTTCCTTTCTTTTCATTCTTTCTTTTTTTTGCTTTCATTCTTTATTTCCTTCCTTTCTTTCTTTTATTTGTTTCCTTTCTTTCTTTTATTTGTTTCCTTTCTTTTTTGCTTTCTTTCTTTTTTCTTTCTTTTTTTCTTCTTTTTCTTTTTTCTTTCCTTTCTTATTTCTTTCATCTTTCTGGATCACCTGCATCATATTTTCCATTTTTCCCTCCCCTTCTGGCCTGCGTCGTAATTGCATATTTCCCATGTGTCAAAGGTCAGATACGGAGCCCAAGGAAAAGCCAAGGGATTCAAAATGCTGTTTTACATAGAATTATAATTTAGTGAAAAATTGGCAGTGGTACAATGTTCATCCCATCTTCATTAGTTTTCCCCTGTAATCGGTAAGGTAAACATCAGTTTCCGGGGTCTCCTTCCAGGCGATGGCTAACATGTTCACCTTGCACACGAGATCGTTTTTCATTTTCATCTTCAACGTTTTATGCTTCATCTTCCTTCGTTTCGTTTTCTCTATTTTCCTATTTTGTTTTTCGTAGACATCATCTTCTTGCTGTTTTTTTTTTTTTTTTGCTTTTCGTATGCAATATTTAATACTTTGTTTTCTTTCATTTTTTCTTCTTCATCTCATAATTCTTCTGTTATGTATCAATTCCAATTTTAGGAATTGTATTCTTCTGTCCTTTCTCCTTTCGTTCTTCCCCTCTAATTGATGTAAATACTTTTCTTTACGTTTATACTATTCTGTTATTCAGTTTCTATTTCTTTCCTTCATCACACTTTTGTTCTGTTTTCTCTCAATTCCATCTTCTTCTTCTTCTTCTTCTTCTTCTTCTTCTTCTTCTTCTTCTTCTTCTTCTTCTTCTTCGTCGTCGTCGTCGTCGTCGTCATCATCATTTGTTATTTCTTTTTTCTTTTAGTTTACAAAATTTTATATCTCCTTTTCTTATTCTTATACTGCTTTTTCTTCTTTTTCTCATTATACTTTTGTTTCTTCTTCTTCTCCTTCCTCTTCTTTCTCTTCTTTTTCTCTTTATTCTTCTGCTTCTTCTTCCTTTTCTTCTTTTTCTCCTTATTCTTCTGCATGCCTTCCTCTCCTTCTTACATTCACCCTTTCTTTTTTGCTTACACAATTTCATATGTCATTTTCTTTTCTTTCCTTATTTAATATTTCAGAACTTCTGTTTTCCGTCTACTCCGTTTTAAGCATATTCTTCTTTTTCTTCCTTTACTTTCTTTCATTCATCCTTTCTTTTCTCCTTTTTATATCTTATTTTCTTTGTATTTTATCACACAATTCCTCCATCTTCTTCTTCGTCTTCCGTCTTCTTCTTCTTCTTCATCTTCCGTCTTCTTCTTCTTCTTCCGTCTTCTTCTTCTTCTTCTTCATCTTCCGTCTTCTTCTTCTTCTTCTTCTTCTTCTTCGTCTTCCGTCTTCTTCTTCTTTTATTCTGTCTTCTTATCAGCCACTTTATTTCATTCATCGTTTCTTTTTCGTTTTCTTTGAAAAAATTATTATTATTTTCTTTTTTTTCTCACATTCTACCACGTTTAGCCATCTTCTTCTTCTTCTTTTCTTCTTCTTCTTTAATTACACTTTTCCTTTTCTTTTCTTCTACACCATTTAAAATTTTATCAGTTTTCATTTAGTCATCTTCATCATAAAATTCACGGTCGTTCTTGAAGTTCATTTCAGTTTTGAATTTGCATTTTTTTTCACTATGTCCTTCATCTTCTATGACCTTTCCTCGTTATCCGCTACTTTGATTTTACACGTCTTCCCATTTAATCAGTTCTGAATTCTGTTTTACCTTAAGCATGTCTCTCTTTCTTCTCCTTTCATATTTTCATCTATTCACCTTCGTTTTTCGATCATCATTGCAGGAAGCACTTCCTTTGTCATCAGCATCATGTTCTTCATACCCTTTCCTGTCTCTTATATATTTCTCTTTTTCTTCCAGTTCACCCTCCTCATTTTTCCCTTTCCCTCTCACAAGTTTCCCGTTCTTTCATTTTTGTTCTACATTTTCTTCTTCATATATGTGACATGTCCCTTTAGGGATTTAACGATCATGTCTCTCCACAATTTCTTGCCCTTTGTAGATCTTAGTAAATTGGGACATTTTGCTATCTTCCCTACACCCCGTTCGGCCCAACATTTACACAAACTCGTTAGGTAGGTTCTCCGCCGTTTTCCGCTGTCCATCTTGCGATAAATATGTTCTGTGGGTGTCAATATTCCCAAGCCCTCTTTCCTCATCTAACCTATAAATTACAAATGTCTTTCTGGCATTAAGTGTAAGTGTATTTTCGATTTTTTTCTGAAATTCCGTCCATTTTCTCCTATTCCTTCACTTTTGTATAAGCACATTTCTGTTGCCTAAGTTCTATTCTTCATCTGTGATGATTGTCCAGCATTCATTGTTATATAGAAACACCGATAATACAAATACTTATGGATTCTTTTCGCTTTTTCCTAATGAAATATTCTTATTTTTCTCTACCATTTTATGTTTCTTCTTCCTCCTTGTTTTTAATCTTTTTCCCCATTTTCGTCTACTCTAGATGCCCCACGTACATAGTTCTGTTTCAGAATGGATCAAAATTCGTAAGAAAACATTGCCGCATAATGTCCAAGACTGCAGTTGAATCAGAACAAACCTCTAGCTTTTTAAAGATGATATAAGACAGAATATCAACCTGACTCATATCTTCTATTTTTCATTTTCTTCTGGTCTTTGTTGTTGAATATTTAACATACAACAGAGGTTCGTTTTGGAGCCCAGGAAATTGAAGTCCTGATTTTTATGGCTGGTATGTTTCATTGTAAAACTTTCTGTAACATTGTTATCACAACAGTGTCATCTAATTTTAGTGTAATATGCAATGTTTATTAATTTCCGGAGGCTCATTAGCGATAATAATAAATTAATTGGCCAGTTCGTTAGCGCAGTCATTTTGATGCGCATCAGGTGACCGCGTGATTTGAGCTTAGGAAGAAGCATTTAATGTGTCGCTTGGTGGAAAATGGTGACCTTGCTTAACAAACTTCTCTACTGTGGGTTCGCAAGTATTCTGTTATGCTGGACTGATGTAGAATGAATCACGAATTTGAATATTTTTTCTCTTTCACGTTTTATTCTTTTACCTTCTCGAATACTTACGTCTTATTTGTCTATTTTCTTAAATTTTTTCATTATCTTTCTTTTGAGAATTCAACTACTCGTTTTTTTCCGTTATTCGTTTAATCCGTTATTCGTTTAATCCGTTATTCTTATGCCATTTCATGTTCTCTTCCTTATTCTCTTCCCACATTAATTCACATTTACACAATCGCTATTTCGAATCGTGTGGCGACCAGCATTCCTTTGCTCCACTATACCTGAACGTCACAATCCAAACCCGACATGTGATGTACACTAGGAAGAATCATCCTCATTTCTTTCGTATTCTGTTTCTAACAAGAAAATTCCAGTCGGACAGCTTCTTTCCAAGAAGCACTTCTCCCTAGCGCGGAGGATGCTTCGCCGATTACTACAATTCTGGCCTGTCTAAATCTAGGATTAACTGTTATCTTTCCGCCATATCCTCTGCAAATGCCATTTTCACGTTCTACGTTTACGGTCAACAACATCAATCAGTAACGGTCTACTTTGAATAGCTCATAGAGCCTTGTACTGTTAATAAAAATAAATTTATTAACGTTTTTCACTCATTTTATATTTTTGGTTTTTGTAGAGGCTACTTTAATAGCTTTTTCGTAATCAATATTTAAATGACTTTTCAGTCATTCATTATTTTATTCATATCTTCCGTCTCGTTCTTTTTCAGTTTCCTCTTGTCCTTCTGAAATTTCATTCTTATTTTTCATTCATTTTTCTTCACTCTCTGTCGATTCTTCTTTTTTTCTTAACATTATCTTTATTTTAGTTTATTGATTCCTCTATTCTATCGCTTTTTTTGCTTTTGCATATCATAACAGTCTATCTATCTATCTATCTATCTATCTATCTATCTATCTATCTATCTATCTATCTTCTTAACCTCCCTCCTTAATTCATTATTTTTGTTTTTCTTTCTTTTTCCACCGTTTTGTTTCTGTCCTTTATCTTTTTTCTTTCTTTCCTTTTTTCCTTTCTTTTCTTGTCTTTCCTTCATTCCTTCTTTCTTTCTGTCTTTTCTTTCTTTCTTTATCTTTCTTTCTTTCTATGTATTCTTTATTCATGCCTTTTCACTTAGTCTTTCAGTCGTCTCATTTTTTTATTTCTTGGATCTATCTATCTATCTATCTATCTATCTATCTATCTATCTATCTATCTATCTATCTATCTATCATCTTACCCTCCCTCTTTAATTCATTATTTTTCTTTATCTCTATTTTTCCTTTGTTTTCTTACCTTTTTCTTTTTTCTTTTCTTTTTTCTTTCTTTCCTTTCTTTACTTGCCTTTACTTTTTCTTTCTTTCTTTCTTTCTTTTTTTCTGTGTATTCTTTATTTATTCATACGTTTTCCATTCATTCTTTCATTGGTTCCATTTTTTTTGTTTCTTGGATTCTATCTATCTATCTATCTATCTATCATTTTGCTTCTGTGTTTATTTTTTCGACTGCCATTCAATATTTTATTTCTTTATTTCACTCTTTCTTCTTATTTTCCACTTTCTTTCTTTCTTTCAAACTAATTTCTCCTTCTATTTTTTCAGTCGTTTTCATTCATCTCCCCATCTCATGCTAGTTCCACCTACACATCCTTCTATATTTGGTGTCTGCTAAGTATTCCTCGTTTCATCCATATTGATTTTGAAACTTGTCAGATGATTTTCTTTCTCGTTACCTTCCTTCGTTTCGAACAGCTCATTCCTCCTTCCTCCATGCTTTGAAAAAAATTCATCATTTGTGTTTGTTACTTCATTAGCATCTCCCTCTACTCGATGCCATTGTCTTTTCTTTCTCACTTCCCAATTTTCTTGCGTTCCACACGGTTTCCCTTATTTGTGACTCTTTCTTTTTCAGTTTCTCTTTCTTCATCAATGGTTATTTCTATCGCTTCAGTCATTAACTAGGACACCATTTTGTAGAGAGCTTGCGTAATTATGCTTTTTTAATCTGAGGTTTTCGCTTTAATATTTTCACCGTGTTTAATCTTCTTTCTTGCATTTATCTTTTGTAATTTCACGATTAAACTGGGCCGATTTCCCCTTTGCCTTTCTTTTGCACACTCTATTTACTCATTTGCGTAATTTTTTTTATAGAAAACAAAAAAAAAACAAAAAAAAAAGAACGAGAGAGTGCGACTAACGAGACTTAAATGAACGCGTGTGTGAATGCACGAGATTTGACGGAATTAAAGGCAGGGAAATGCTGAAGGAACGTAATTACGTGACAGTGCTAGGAGACGTAAGACATATTTCCAATTAGTTATTCCGATCGAGGTTTTGAAACTGAAAATAGACGTACAAGCCTGTGAAATTCCAAATCACCAACTTTATATCAGTCTGGTATATTTTCCTACATTTTAGTATTTTAGACATTTTTTCTACTGAAACCGACATTAGACACGCATTCATCGATATTATTTTCATCTTAATTAACTGTAGCTATAAACTGGACGCAAAATTATCTTTATTATTTAAATATCTTTGCCCATATTCACATGGTTTTAAATTATTTATTCACGACTAGAAGGAGGTGATGAAAATTTCACAGTTCGAACAAGAAGGGGTGCCAAAACAAATTTTGATGGTTGGTCAGATTTGCGGAACTGGATATGGTTGATAAATCTTCAACAAACACTTGCATATACTTGAGCACTTTCTTAATTTCCGGAGAATATATTTTCCAAAATAATAAACTTCTACTTATTTCTTAAATTATCAATAAGTTTGCTAACATATATTCAATGATACACTGCTTAAAGTAGTTCTTTTACAAAATGTCACACAATTCAAGGCTCGAGAGCCAATCAAGGTAGAGGCTCGAAATGGCAATGATGAATGAGATGTGTGATATGAATTGAAGATGGCAGAAAATGAGGATTGAAAACCATTGGAAAACGATTGGCCCTTGACTGTTAGTGACCAGGATGGAGGTATTCAGACAAATGCATTGTTCTAGAAGTTCGGATTTTTTTTGCGGGGGTGGGATAGGTAAATCATTTTTCTTACATTACGAACGCCGAGGAAATAAGGGTGATTAGACTCAGTGAATGTAACATGAGAGACTGTTCAAGAAAAAAAATGCCTCAATGAAGCTTTACATCTGAAATACAGAAGATGATAGGGTAGATGAATCCTGCGAAAGTATCATGGAGTGCCTTAGTTTCAAACATCTAAACTGGGTAATCTTATTAATAGAACTCGTATGAAAATAGAGATATAGTTACGATAGGATGACAAATTCAGGTCTTTAAAAAAGAGGTTGTCGTTGGAAAATATGTTTTCCCTAACAAAACTGTGTAAAATTATTTTAAACCCTGTTAAAGGCTGGACAGTTAGGATTGAGAAGCTCCAGCAAATGTATGGCATCAATAATTCATTTTAATCTAATCTAAATCTTGCAATGAAAATGTATGGCAGTAGGGGTCAGTTATTTTATACAGCGCTAGAATGCGACAAGATATCTTTATGCTGAACTTGAATATGCTACTATTAAAATAGAATCCTGTTTATAATTTCCTAAACTCATCACATTTTTTATGTGGCTTTCTCTTTCGATCTTCCAGAATATGTTGTTTAATCATTTGATTAAACGTATCGTGACGTCACACACTCAAATTCAAATACAATGAAAAATCAAGACAAGAGGAAATAAAAAAGCTATCAACATCTATTTGGAAACGCAAATATAGTAGAATAATCCAGAACTTATAGTGAGAGAAAACCCTGTTTAAACGAATAGAAAATGAAGTGAGTAGTTACACAAAAAGAGAAAGCGGTGTGACACGATAATTTGTATTACGTAAAGATTAATTCGACTACTCTATTCGAACTGTTGAGATGACAGGTCGGGAAAAAAGTATATATCCTTCTAGACAGGGTAATAGAAGAAAGCGAGAAATACAAACAAATGATCAAGAAGACAACGACTTGGTAATCAGAAAGATAAAAACCCAAGGTTGCGATTTACAAAATGAGGTATCAATATCAAACAGGTACAGAAGGATAGAAAAGTCAACACCAAGATCGCATTGGACTAGCGAAAGAAGCATTCCATAAGAAAACAAAATGCCGAGAAACGGATAGAATTTCATTAGGAACGTTATCTTTCGTCATATATGGCACTGAATGCTCGACAATGAATGAGGAAAAACTATACCTTTTCAACTTCAAAATGATAATAATCAAATTCAAAATGGACTTATTTTCAAGTAAAAAATTAATCAATTTCAAAATGGATTAATCAACATCAAATTGGCTCAATCAATTTCAAAATGGAACAATCAACTTTAAAATGAATTAATCAACTTCAAAATGGAACAATCAACTTCAAAATAGATTAATCAACTTCAAAATGGAACAATCAACTCCAAAATGGAACAATCAACTTCAAAATGGATTAATCAACTTCAAATTGGATCAGTAAACTTCAAAATGGATTAATCAACTTCAAATTGATAAAATGTCAAAAACCTAAAAACAATCAACTTCAAAATAAGAATAAACAACTTCAAATTGGAATAAACAACTTCAAATTGAGATTTTTTTTTTTGGTAAATTGAAAATTATTTTTTGAATTAATTTACCCCATGAGTAAGGAAATTGACTGTTCGTCTTCATTATATAGATGAAGAAAAAACAAAATACAAACAACTTAGAGGCCAAGAAAGCACTGGTGAGCCTACAGTAGGAGGAAAAAGTCTCGTATGGGCAAAAATGATGATTGATGATGATGCTGGAGAAACCTCTACAAAAGAAGCTGAAGAAGAATTAGCAACGGCTCCAAAGAGGACTTACCCAAAAAACTGTGGCTGGCGAAAAAAAGGCCCAGATTTTAGCTGCACATGCCGCAGCAGGAAATTGGAAAGACCTGGCAAGAACAATTGGTGTGCCTCTGCCAACAGCGTGCCGTTGGTTAGACCAGGGTGCTGATAAAAGTGGCTCTAGGGGTGGAGCAAGAAAATATAAAATTACGCAAGAGCCTAATAATTTTATGGCCGAATTAATTGAAAACTCTCCTAGGGTCACTCTTCAAGACATAGTAAATAAGTTGGTCGAAAATTATGAGGTTCGTATGACGAAAGAATGCATAAGAAAGCACTTGAACTCCATAGTCTTTAATTTAAAAGCAGTTCATTATGAACCAGTAGCTTTCAATAATAATGTCAATAAGGCGAAACGTTAGTAGCTTTATTAGAATTTCAGTCTCAAAGTGTACCAATTCTTTATATGAATGAAACCAATTTTAATTTCCATATTTCAAGAAGAGACGGTCGCTCTTAAACAGGCACGAGGTGCACTACAGTCGCGTCCGGATCCAGGGGAAATAACATCCATGTTATTGGATGTATTAGTAATAATGGATTAATTCATCATAAAATTAAAAGAGGTTCTTTCAAAAAAGAGGATGCGAAAGAATGGACCAGGGAGTGCCTTAGAAAGGCAAATGAAATTTATGAAAGGGGAGTTGTCTTAGTTATTGATAACGCTCCTTACCATACTTCAATTGAAGAAGTTGTGGAGGAGGATGAATTTAGGCAACACCAAATTTTCAGACTTGCCCCCTATAGTCCGATGTTAAATCCCATTGAAAAGGTTTGGTCAGTCATTAAAGCTGACGTAAAATAAGTATGGCAGACTCAATGGTTGGGATTTTAAGAGGTGATGGCCAGGGATCTTTAACTACTAAAGAATTCCGCCTCAGCAAGTTAGAAGCGATGATCTCCGAGGCAATTAATAATATTTCCCTTGACACTTACAGCAACTTCGTATCTGGAATACAGAGATTACTTCCCTCTGTAATTAAGTTAGATGGTGTAATCTTTTAAATAAATTTCTTAGGAACGTTTATATTTTTCATATCCCTTTTAAGTAAAAATAAAAGAATAAATTTATTAGTATTATATTAATTCTCAATTTGAAGTTGATTAATCCAATTTGAAGTTGATTATTTCTCATTTTGAAGTTGTTTCCAATTTGAAGTTGATTAATCCATTTTGAAGGTGGTTGATCCATTTTGAAGTTGAATAATCCATTTTGGAGTTGATTAATTTTTTTTACCTGAAAATAAGTCCATTTTGAAGTTGATTATTATCATTTTGAAGTTGAAAAGTTATAGAAGTAGTAGAAATCCAGAAGGATTCTTGAAATTCCATGACAAGACGAATAAGTGTTAAAAGAAAATTGAAACATAAAGAACACTTCTACTCCTTGGTAATATAACGAGAAAAGAAGTCCTGGACAACGTACCCCCGAGAGGGCATATTGAGGGCAAAAGCAGCCAGCCACTGACGTGCTTCTGTGATGAACGGCAGAATCGGTCAGCTGACGAAAACCTTAGCAAAAGATGAAAAACAACTTATATCCAGAAGGAGTGGACGTTGTGCAGAACTTTGATCGCCTTTGTACTGAAAGTGCACGTCACAGAGAAGAAAAATATTTCCGCTTTTAAGGATAAAAAGACAGACGGTTCGCGGACATATAAAAAGAATGATGAATTGCGAAGAACCGACTTTATCTCAACATTCCCGAATTGCATTCATGCTCTCCACAGTGATTCACGTGATCAATTTTCAGAAACATACATTCACCGACAGATTGTCAATATAACACGAAGTGCACTTTTTTGATCGTGCTCAGTTTTGTTGTTACTCATGAGAGAAACAATTTACCTTTAAAATCTCCAACTGAATGATTTAAATAAATATAATCTTCTGCCTCAAAGGCCTTGGTTTCATTACGTGTAATATCTGGCTCCAATCTTTTTTAGAACAAAATGCGACCAGATGTGATATAACCTAGCCAATATGCTAAAATTTCAAAAACCTTTGCTCAAGTTACTTTTAAATTTACTTTATGAATGTTACCTTAAAACCGGATGCAAAAATTTCGGAAGAAATTAGCTTACAAAGATAAATCTCATTTCGTTATAGTAAAATTTAGCCATAATGGAATCTTCTTCACTTCAGCAAATAACCAGATATTCTATTCTGTTAGTTTACATTGAATATTGCTGTTGCATCTGGTCTGATTAATCTGCTATGTATTTAGAAATGATTGATAGATTAGAGAGAAGACTCTTCGATATTACTTGTTCAGACCTGTCACTATTCCAACATCGTAACATAGCTTTCGTATGCCTTTTGTACAAATATTTTAAATGGTTGATTGATAGATTTCTATGGCTAAGGTTTTATGAAGCCAGAAACTATTTTTTTTAAATTGTAAGACATTTTTGAGATAATGATTTAGTGATACAAGCCTTACCAATTTAATTATAACTGGGAGATCAGAGGTAAATTCATAACTTTTCCATGTGTATTTGTACGTAAATGAATACAACGAACCCAACTTGAATTGGAACTCGGCTTTCCAATTAAAAAACCCGAGCCATTATCAATTACACCACACGAACATCCAAGCTTACATCACTTTTTATTCCCAAGCGGTCACCCATCAACAGGCTCGACATTGCTTAACTTCAGTGATCGTACGAGAACCGGTGTTTCAACTTGATGTGTCCAAAAGTCCAAATATTTTCAGGGTAATTGTTCTGTTGAGTTTTCCTCATTGGTATCTAGACTTTATGAATTTAAGCGCATTACCAGATTGGAGGAAAGGTTTCATGATTTTACGGTTGAAATGACAAGATGTAACCGTAAGTTCTATGCTGACAGTGCCTTTTATCGTACATTGATTATAAAACTCAATTCCAGCTTCTTATTTTCCAGACAATTTCGATCTTCACAATCAATCACTATGTTCTATCTTCATAATTCCTTTTCTTTTATTGTTATCTCTTCTTAATGGTTTTTTTTTTTCGTATTCTCTCACACTCAGTAATTCCTTGCGTCTTAGAGAATTTATTGTCTTGCTTCAAGTGAAATAATTAAAAAAGTTTATAGACATACGGTAAGCTTTTTACGGGTTCAAAAGTGTCGATTCCTCCGTAGGCTTTTGGAGTGGGAATGTTGGACAATTCCATTCTATCAATCATTGATGGAGCACTTAATAACGCAGTCCGACGTAATCTGCTATTTATTCTTGTCTTTTCAATTTTATGTAAACGGAACACTTTCATCCTTTAGGCAGTTTTTTTTTCCTGTGAGAGCGATCAGTAATTCTCCCGAAAAGGAATTTAGCCGAAGGAATCCATGATCAAAATAATGTATCTTTTTTATTTCCCTCGTCAATTACTTTTCTTAATGTTGTTCACTCTATATCTAGTTTTCTTTCTCCATTAACAAGTCCAGTGCATCGAAAATTGTCACTATTGCGTCTTACATTTGTTCTTGCCGTCAAATTTTCAATATATTTCCCAGAATCTGATATACAATGATAAATAAGAGGCTACAGTGCTCTGAATAATACACATACACACATATACATACACATGTGTAACAATTCTAGAAATATACTATATATCCGAGAGCTTTCCGTTATTCAGTTAGAATATGATGGATATTTTTATTTTTTATTTTATTGAATGTGTAGATGTTTATATATGTTTCTAGAGGGATTGAAATATTTTGTATTTTCCAAACACGGTCAGCGCATTTTGGTCGTGTTCATAGCTGATGTTCTTGAGTTTTATTATTAGTGTTTCCATTATTTTAGTCTTTTGTACGTGTGGATGAAGTTGTTATGCTTGTATTTTCTACGATTGTGTTGCGTATGGAGTTTAATAGATTTCCCGCGTGTTTAAATTAGTACTAATTGAGCTCAGAAAAGAAAATACGTATATGAACACAAGAAAAATTAAACAAAACTTAATTCCAGTATCTGGTATTTAATGAAACTTATATAACAGAGGAAATGCTAGAACAAACATAATATTATATATATATATATATATATATATATATATATATATATATATATATATATTCAGTTGTATGATATGAGTTGGTGACCCTGGTTTTCACACGTTTGCGATCATCAGACATCCTTAAAGATGAGGAAGAGGCTCAAAGTGAGAGAAATGTTGTTCTAAAGACGAATGCAGAAAATAGTGTTACAGAATGCAAATGAATTGTCTTTTAGCAATGTATTGAATACAAGACGAAAACGTAGCGAAGAGAGTGGTCGATACATTCCTCGCACTCAGATTTCTTAGAGAGCCAAACCGTACGTAGCAAAATCGTAAGCCCTGTGTGCTCTGGGTCCCCCTCTTCCTCTCGCTAACCACTAGAATTGATACGACACACGCCTGTCTCTCTCGTATAATAAAGGGAGTCTTTTGATCCTGTATATGATATGTCGTTGGAGGTCGGAATAACTGAAGCCAGTGGCGACACGGAACGAAACAGTAAGTAATACTAGACCAACATGGTAAACCTAAAGGAAATAGGAATTAAAAAATAAACACTTAGAAATAGTCGGAATTTATGGAACCTATTACAAAGAAAGAACGTCTGAAAAATAAAAGACTCACAAGGACACATGGCTCAATGGATACAAGCGTTAGTTGGATCCACTGACTTGACACAAAGAGATGTGAGTTCAGCGCCTGGCTACTGCAGTGTAAAAACAAAAACTTGGACAGTTGAGTTAAAGGGAGATAACGGAGACATACGAAAGTGACGTAGCACGTGGAACTAGAATACTCTAGGAAATAAAATGTTTAGTCGTAATTCCAGTCCTCTGAAGAAGTCCGGAGCATGCAACGGCCGAATCTTCATGAATATAGCAATAAAGATAAAAACAACAGTACGACCAATGATACTGGATATACGGAAGGAATGGCAGAATAGATTGTAGCCTATCTAATGCGTTTGAATGATTGTGAGAGTAAGAAATAAGAAGGATTGAATCGAACGTTGGTTAGGTAGAGGAAACTGAAGGGAGCCATGATCGTACACATCCTGAAGGGACAAGGTATAGAAAAGAAGATGCCTGTAAGTAGACCCCAAATATAGGTTAAATATCACTGTAGACTTCTAGCATTGGCTGTAATCAGTGTAGGAGGAAATCTACGCTGATTTTAAATCGTTACGAAATCATAGTAATTCACAGATAATGAAAAGGAAGGTGTGGAGAGCCATGATTAGCTAGGTGCTGAATAGAAATTCTTTCCTTTATGAGTCTAAACAGTATATTATATCAAATTCATTTTTAATAAGTTGTCTTTTTTCGTTATTTTCCTTTGTTTATGTAATCATTACGTTTCGCTTACATTTACAACCTGTTATCTACTGAAAATTGAAAGTATTCCCTATTCTTGAGCCACAGTATTCGTTTTTCTTGTATTTTCCTTTCGTAATACGAAGGTATTTTAAGCTGTCATTTCGGACGTAATAAGCAAACAATAGACCACCATAGAGAAATATTTCATATTCAATCTACCGTATATACTCGTGATTAAGACTCTGTCATGGATAAGGAGCAACCTGTAAGTTCTTTTGTAAAAAGCCTGTTCGTGTTTCATGCGACCCTGAATTCTGGGTAATGAAGTAGGCTTACTGTGGTCAAATATTGCAGTAATGGGCCTCATCCTGGACATATTTGATAGCAAATAAATGTCTTCATTCTTTTTTATACAAAGCTACACCAAAATGGTGAAATAAAAAAAACACTTACCATAAAATATCTGATACAAAGATTGAGATATCGTACTTTTGTTTGCGTTCATCCCTGACTGCAGTAGCTACTTTACCCACAGCCTGCCTCCGACGTAAGTTTTTTTCCTCTTGTCACTACACAAAGTAGAAAACACTCATCCCCTGTGTATGCCGCTTAAAATCAACAAATACCTTATATAAATGAAGATTTAATAGATTTTGGGAATCAAAAATTTGCATTCATCTGCGTTTCGGAAATGTTTGCATATCTCGCAAGTGATTACATATAAAACAAAAGTTGATATTTCAATGCCATTCTTTTTGTTAGAATTGCCGGTACATAATGCAGGTTGTTTCCCACGAGTTGAGGTACATACTTCAGGTTATTATAATTCAAGTTATTCTAAGTAAGAATGACTCCATATACGTACTTGTTTTTTTCTTCTTTATTTTTGATAGTAGCTGAGTTTGATTAAATGTGTGAATTTTAAACTCTCCAGAAAAAATACCCGTGTATAATGTAACCGGCCAGCAAAAATGCATGATTTTTTACCACTTTAACAACAAAATTACCTGTGTATAGTGCAACACCATATATTTTGCGTAAAAATAATATATACGAAAAAGCCGCTCTATACTTGAGTATATACGGTTTGCTCTAGTATTTTTTTACAAGAAGCTACATTATCGTTTTATTTATAGTGTAGTTTCCAAAAGATGGTATGATAGTCATTATGATAAATGCAGTCTATAGTACGTTTTCTGTTTGTTATGGGACCTTACCCATAATAACATAATAGACTATTTCATACGTAATAAATACTGCGCCTCAAGAGGAAGCAGGGAGTTTAGTCCGAAGTCGGGCGACCGGCTGACCGGCTTATGGGTGGGTTGAACTCTTTGCCTTCTGGCGGGGAGGAACCTGAAGGAGGCTACGGGCGGATTCTCTTTCAGGGAGGTAAACTGACCCTGAACCCGTTTATACGGGTTCAATAGGCATATTTTTGGCCGAAGCCACGGGCTCGGAAATCCCACGTTAAATCGGCCTTGTGCCACATGACGCCCTTGTGGGGGGGGGGGGTGACTGAATATCGTTCTGTCCGAAGTCGGGCGACCGGCTGATGGGTTGAACTCTCTGCCTTCGGGCGGGGAGGAACCCGAACGAGGCTACGCCGAAGGGCGGAGTCTCTTTCGGGGAAGTAAACCGACCTTGAATCCGTTTATACGGGTTCAATGGGCATGTTTTTCGCCGATCCAACGGGCTCGAACATCCCACGTTAAACCGGCGTTGTGCTACATGAATCCCTCGTGGGGGGTGACTAAATACCATTCAGTCTGAAGTCGGACGACCGGCTGACTGGCTGATCGGTTGAACTCTCTGCCTCGGGCGTGCAGGAACCTGAACGAGGCTACGCCGAAGGGTGGAGTCTCTTTCGGGGAGGTAAACCAACCCTGAACCCGTTTATACGGGTTCAATGGGCATATTTTTGGCCGAGCCCACGGGCTCGGAGATCCCACGTTTAACCAGCCTTGTGCCACATGATGCCCTCGTGGGGCGGGGTGTCTAAATACTGTTCCGTCTGAAGTCTGGAGTGAAGTCCGTCAGGAGTTTGTCAGTCAGTCAGAGCGAGCGAGTCAGTCAGTCGAGTCAGAGGCAGTCCGAAACAGAGTCGCGTTCAGACAATTACTACTAAACCTGATTGTTCGTACTAACACTTTCTACTTCTCTGTATATATTCCTGTTTATAATATATCTGTGTTATTCCATATCCGTGTTCGAGTTCTTCTTTATTTGTTCTACCTTGGACTATCACCGTGGTACAATGAACCGGACCATAACACTGTTTAAAGAATTTCCTGATACTTCCTCTGGTAGTGTTCCACTTTGGTACCTCGGCTACACGAACTTAATTCATTTTCTACAGGATGACTGAAAAGAAACAGCATATTTTTTGTGTGAATGGCCAGCCAGGAGTCCTGACTTAACACCCTGTGACTTATGTTTTGGAGTTTTACTATTGACTTTATAAGAAATTGAAGTGCGAATACAAGAGGTTCTGTCTTCCATACCACGAGAGTTCCTAGTGGAATCATTGACGCGATTCTTGGGCGACTCGCGAAGCTGGTAGCCATATCTTGTGCCCATATCGAATATCCATTTCTTTCAGAAATTATAATTAATGTATAAATTATAATTTTTTTTTTAAATAGGAAGTTATTTTTCAGTCACCCAATCAAATATTTGAAAGCTGTTGATGGACGTACAAGAAAAAAGTGACTCACAGGATAGATGGAGGTCACAGAGTAAAACGACGCATAACTTAAGTAACGAACTTGAGGAAATTAATGTCGGCAGAATGTTTAAGACAGATAAAAAAAATGTACACAATTTTTTAAGGGCTACAAAGGACAGAAAATTATGGAGAGCCATAATCGCCTATGTTCTGAAAGTACATCGCACATAGAAGATGGCTGTTTCGTCAGTTAGTTTAGTATTTTGTTTCTGTAATGCTACGGGGCGATTTTAATGTCAGCTTATTTAAACAATAAATAATAATATGCAGTTCTACAATTTTATATATAATTTATTGGATTTTTTGTATATTTTACTTTTTTTTTATATAATGAAATATGCATACACCTGTGTTCCCCCTCACTGGAATATGATTGGCTGGTGTCCGTCATAAATACCGACAGACGTATAAGAGAGTCAAAGAGAGCCTTAGTCTGAGAGCTAAGTCTATAACGACGCCCATTGGACTACGCCATTGATCTACACTTCTTACCTGCGACTACGACGCGTACCAGTCGATTACTGCTACCATATTCTACTTGGTTATAGTAGCCAAAACCACTTAGCTACTTCGTTCAAATATATCCCTTTCCGGGACATATCACATTTGTTCTTGAATTTATTTAGAATGCTTTAATTTCTATCGTATTGTAAGTGCATTATTTTTTTTTATTTAAACTAGGGTATTCTCGTTTGTTGCTTGATATATAGATAGGAGTTTTATTTTGAGCTCAGTATCTATGATGATAATACAATATTTAGTACAAGATTTGTAATGAGAATCCGGTTTGTTTTATTTATATTGTCGTATTTACACGGAATATTTTAACGCATCCTGGGCTATTATAAATTCAACGGAAATACAGAATAAATTAATATAAAAAATTAAAAGACAAGTAGAAAAACTGCGAAAAGCACATATTCAAAATGGCCACGGGAATATTAATATTACACGATTCCTAATAAGGAAATATTTGGCATTCACTGACCGAGCAGTCAGTACTACTTCCTGTTGGAATCTATGAAATCTTTTAATTAAAATAATTTTCATGAGTATAGGTCTCTCATTTTCACTAGCTGTTATCACTCTTTCCAGTATTGATGGAGGCCTTTCTTCCCAAAGTTTTCTTAATGTGGAACTTCAACATCTTGGTTAAGTCATTATTTTCTCTTCGACTCACAGATGCTCTCCATTTTATTTGTTGCTGTTGTCGAAAGACAATAGTTGTTAAGATTTCTGTTATTTGGTACAGTTCCTTGTATTTATGTAGGTTTCGAAGAATGATTGTTCTTTTTTAAGATCTACTGATTTCATTCGTTCGAATCAATTTTTAACCACTGATATATTTGTTCCTTTTCCCCAACTGACAATATGTAAATAAAGTTGTCGTGCCATAAAACAGAAAGAAAAGAAACAAAATTCCAAAGAGAACGTCCAAGAACTTGAACTAGAAGCATCCCAAGAAAAAAAAGAACCTTTAAAAAATTATTACAACAAAAAACAATGAACTATGGATCATAAAGCAGTGTTCCAAACTGCGTGCAACTACAATAAAAGGAGGACCAGATTCCACAAATATAGCGGGCGACAGTAATCATCTCGGAGCGAAGACATAAAAAACTAATAAATATGTAAAGTAGATTGTGGAGAGAAACAGATTCTAACATGATACAGTGAACCAATTTTACTAGCAGTAAACCTATTAATTGATTCAATATAATCTTTTCACTTCATATCAGCAGAGAAATGTAGTCCAAGAAAGCACAGCAATCACTCACAAGGAGGTTAGCATCAGCCATACCGCTGGAAGGCAAAAAGTGTTCTCACACACGTTTAAAAGAGATCAATTTTGTTTTGGAGGTGTTAAAATTGACAAACCCCTACTTACCCCAGTTAACAACAGAGTTTAGGTGAGTTTTGAGATAAGTCAAGAATTTATAAGGCGACAAAGACAATCGCTTTTATACTGTGGGTGTTAGAGAAACAAAAACAAGTTCTCTATCCAATTTTCTGACGTTAAATGAAAGTAAGGCCATTTTTACTCTATGTCTAGAGAAGCTCGAAAATAGATTCCATTTTTTTATGCGTTTACCATCCTTCTCCTTCATATATTAGTATAGCAGCTTGCCGTCAATCCTCACCGGGACAAGTATACTGCTTGCAAACACTACCGGCATTGCTATGACTTCTACTATTAAAATGTCACAAGGCCAGGTTAATGATACTTTTATATGCGACATGCTTCATTTCCTATCTATATGATTCTTTTCTTGTTCCTGTCTCCTATTTTCCCACTAAATCTCAATTGTATTTATGCCATAATATTTACAGGAAATATTTTAATATTCATAAGTGTGTTCTATACATATTTTCCGTTTTGTTTTTCTAGATTTCATTTGTTTATGTGACGGTTCGGTTTGATTTTCTGTCCCGTTGTGTCTAAAAATGCTAATGAAATATTCAATGCAATATTTTATAATTAAACCAGTATTTTTCAATTAGTTTCATCTTTTGTTACTGTGAATGAACATTTTGCTCTCATTTCGTTGTGTCAACCTAGGATGATTTAATATCAAGTTCAATATAATTTATCTAAACTTTTTGTTTTCTAGTTTATTAAATCATTGGTTTCTTATTTAGTTCCGTTACACTTTCATTTATAGACAAATATTTACATAAGTATGTTTATGATCCGTTGCAATATTTTATATTTAATCTATAGTAATGTCATTTTTAGCTTTTTCCCTATTTCTAGCACTTAGCTTAAGTCTCTTACGTGATATCTGTACATGGCAGTGAATGATGAACAATCTCTATAAAGATGAAGAAGAGATTTCAAGCAGCAAAAATGTGGTTCTATAGAAGGATGCTGAGGATAACATGGACCGAACATGTGAGCAACAACGAAAAGAAAATGGAAACAAAATGGAAACGTATACTTAACATAAGTGAAAGGCAGTTGAACTTTCTGGAGCACAAAATGAGAAAGGCGGACTTGGAAAATCTGATACTCACAGGACAGATTGAAGACAAGAGGGAGAGAGGAAAACAACGGAGAATATACTTAATGAGCTTTAGTAAATGCACGGTCGAGTAGGGTTTAGTAGAAATAAAAAAGATAACAATAATTAAGAGTTAAATAGGACAGGAAGTTGTGGAGAGCCATCATTTCTCACGTCCTGAATGGATACGTCATATAGAGTTGAAGAAGTTTACATATCTATTGAAATTTTACTTGCAGTTGCATAAAAAACACATCTACACCAAAAAACAATACCATGTCAGGTGTCAAAAGCTGCTGGTAGCGCCAGGGGTGCCAGTAACGCCTTAGCCATTCAAACTCTATTAACTCCGCTGGTTGGCGGTTGATGAGGGTAAGGTACGCATGTGTTTCCACATGCTGTATATATAAAGAAACATGGTTTTATATAGTGGGTACTTTAATAATATTTTACAGTTATTCTCGTGAAGATCTCAAAGAACTGAATTCGGATCCTTTTTTGTTGAAAACCTTTTTCTCAACCCACCCTAAATCTCCAAAAGGTAAAGAAGAGCATGTATTTCTTTGACGAAAGTAAAAGAAATATATTCCTCTTCTTTTCCTGATGGAAGGGACAATTTTGCTGTAGAATCTGTCATTGGTAATTTTCGTAACGGAAAAACAGGCACATAGTTAACTTTCTGATTTAAAAACCTGCTCACAAGATTACTTTTGAAAAACATGATAGAGAATTCCTACTTCGTTTATTCACTCTTTAAAAAGAACTAAAGTGTACAGATTTTGTTTTCGTCCAGCAAAAATGCGTGACAAATTTATTATCATTGTTTTATCATTTATCATTCAGGAATAATCGAACTTGAATAAACTTGAATAAATTTCTTGAATATTCATGACCTTGAATAATTGCGTAATAACTGAACTCTGATTGGTCCTTTTATGATTTATTAAATTTTGCTCCATCTTGTGTCATTTAAAAGTTATTTGCAGACAGTTCTTGTCTTTTATTTTGCCATTCTCATCTGGCTAAAGAACTCACTGATTTTGAGCATTATCCACCTACATAAATCGTTACATGTTTTCAACGGTTGTCTCACGCCTTTCTGAATGTATCGGATCTTTTTACTGGGCATCCTGTAAGTCGCAACAGATAAAATGAAATTAATGAAATAGGTTAAATAAATAAAATATAAATCAAAATCAAAACTTGTTACGGCCATAGGATGATTATTATAGAGTGATATTAGAGCTGTGAATTGTTGCTGACATTAATTTCAGATCATCTTATTTATAACCTATTTGTTTATTCGCAGCTAAACTGAAATTTAACCGTTCAGAGAAGACTTCAAATGTAACAACTCGTGTTTTCTCTTGAAAATGAACAAAATTTGGCATCATGTTATCAAGTAGCTACAGAAAAAGTGTTTAGTCCTCAAGCACAGTCATACCGATATGGTTACTACATTAACAGCGCAAAAGCGGGCAAATCAATTTAGGACGTGTGGGGGAGAGTCTTGAAGATGACACATGGTCAGGACGTCCTGCAGCTGCCACTAGAGAGAAAAAAATCACCGATCGTGTCCACCACGTATCGATGAATTACAGGCGATCAGCTAGTAACAAAACTGCCAGTGGTATTATCATATCCGGTGGGAATATTCTTCACAATGAACTTGGCATGACAAAGGTTTCTGTTCTGTGAGTGTCACGTCTTCTGGAATCCTGACTACAAAAGCGTACTAGGCTGATCACATCACGGCAAAATATGACATTGAGGCAGATCCATTTGGTTTCCTGAGTATGTTTCCTAATTTAGGATTAGTGCTGTGTTTATCCCTTTGAAACAGCGACACAATACATGCAGTGGAAACACCCCTCGTTACCTACCCTAAAGAAGGCCAAGGTCATTTCCTCTGCAGGGAAACTTATCGTCTCTGTTTTTTGATGGATGCAAAAGGCACTGTGTTTATTGACTACTAGCAGCATGGCCCGGCGTTGCCCGTGCTTGATTCAAAAATCGTACGACTCATACAGCAATCGCTATCACTTGACTTAAAATATTCTTGCCCTCCCTTGCCTTTAAAGGAGTGCCCTTTGCCGTGCTGATGTTGCTACATGCCTTACTTCTTGCCTATCTCACACTGCGAATTTTTTTCTAAGCTCTATACTAAACATTAAATCTGTTACGAAAAAAGAACTAAACAAAATGAACACAAAACGATCAGCTTTAAAAAAGGACTCGTAACTGGAAAAACCGAATGAAAAAAAGAATGTTAACAACAAATAATTTTTCACACCCAACCCAGTTCTGCGGAATCAGAATCAACGTTGAGTTGAAGCAAGCGAATGAGCCAATTGGAGTAAAGTGCCATTCAGATTTAAATTTTTCCCACCTGTGACGAATGCAGCTATCAATTTTTTGCATGCTAACATGTTAGTTAACATTCGTGTCAGTCAGCTGTTGGCTCTCACGCTGGCCAATAGAATGTTCCTGCCTATTGGTGGCAGCCAGCTATAGGCTGTCACTCTGGCCAGTATAAAATGGCCGCAAACTACATGAAAACTGCCGTAAAAGCATGAAAAAATAGATTATTTCCACTATCGATGAGAGTTGGGTAATGCTTAGTCGGTCTTGCCCTTCCCGCTAACTTGGAGCATGTGCATATAAATTTTGGTGCAAATCTGTAGAAAATTGCGGCCGTGCACACACACACACACACACACACACACACACACACACACACACACACACACACATCCTGCCTTTTATAGATAGAGATCTTCAAAAGGGTCACACCATCAATGGAATGTAATATCCCCAACATGCTAAGGCAATTATGAAAGGCTATCAAGACGAATCGCTAAGGTAATTTGACGAATGGGATCCTGTTTCATCAGGACACTGTGGTCGCGTTACCAAGGACAAGAACTCGCCAAAAAACGGCGGCGGGAAATTGACTTAAGACGAATTGGCCGGTCAGGATCCATAACATTTCAGACTTTTCATTCTAATCTTCTTATTACGTTATAAAACACGATCTTTTATATGTTAATGTCTACACAAGTTGCTAAGCTATTCTTAAAATTTAACTTAATCTAGACACGCGTTGTTCCAGTTTGTACCGTCTTTTTTTTTTTTTTTTTACTGTGAACGAACCTGATACAATCAGTTGCATGATGGTTCAATATAAAGAATTTTGATTTTATTTTATAGCATTTTATCTGGATATTTTTAGTGTGTATTTACGTAACGTGTTCGTTTATTTAGCTTTATCTGTCAATTGATTGATTTCTTTCTTCCCACTTATTAAACTTTTTCAGGTTATTTAAAGCCAGACAATATTCTTAGCTTGCAAGAATTCCTGTTGATAAAAATAGTTCACTGATAGAAATCTCTCCAATTAACCCATAGATGGGGGTGAAGAGTTGAACTCATCCATTTCCCAAGAGTACTAGCGCTTATGTAATATAACGAATCTGACTAGATTTGGAACTCGGCTCTGAGATGAAGAATTCCGTACCATTAACCATTACACCACCCTAACATCCAAGTTTACAACACCTGGTATTCTCAAACGTGTACTCATCTAGGATACTGACATTGTTTAATTCTACGAGAATCGATGTTTTAACGGAATGCGGCCGTAATCATTTATCTTTAGATGATACTTCAAAATTCCAAAGAATTTTTCTTTAGTTTAAGAGTTTTTTCTATTTTTCTATATTATTCTATCCTCTTTTTTCTGTGGTCGTAAGTGACGCTTTAATTTATATCGCAATGTCTAAAAATAAGATTATCATGTTGAGTTAAATATAGTCTTCCTCTATCATTTCTATAATATATTTAATCACAATTCATTCGATGATTTCACTTCTTTGGTAGCTTGACTTCATAAACGTAAGCTCAGTACTAAGTTTCATCATTTTAATGTCAGAATAGCTAGAATTTAAGTTCTATTCTAATAGATCCTTCCTTCAAACTTCTTATCTGTGGAACATTCTTCCTTCTTCCTTTCGTGTCAACTTTTCTTCTTCTATATGCCGTTTCCTGTCCATTGTAGCTCTTAATATATTTTGTCTTTTTGTTATCACAACTAAGCCTTGCTGTGCCATCCATTTACCCAAGCTCGCTAGGTAGATTATGCGTTGTTTATTTTCCTATGAGTACCAAATTTTCCAAACACTCTTTCCTCATTATGTACGCAAGAAATTACAACTGTGTCTTCCTGATGTTAAGTATTAGTTCCATGTCGTTTCCATCATCTCTAAAACTTCACAGTTGCTCACATGTTCAATTCATGTTTCCTCAGCATCCTTCTATAGAAACAATTATCTTTTGCTTCAAGTCTTTTCTTCATCTGAGAGGTTATTGTCCAATACTCACTGCCATAGATGACGACTGATATTAGATAACAGTTTAGGACTCTCTGTCTACAAAAATCTTTTAATAAATCGTAATCTTCTGATTCATTGAATCCAGTCCATTATATTTTCCGCTCTCCTGTGTAAAGTTTTTTTTTAAGTTTCATTCTATGTTTTCCATCTTTGCAACTTAGTGACTTTATCCCCTTGCTTGGAGTGAAATCATAGAAAAAAAATCAGTTTCTTTCCCATTTTTTATTTCCCTAGTTATATTTGAAGGTATATCATTCTTGTACCAACGTATAAATATCTACAAAGAATAATACAATATTCAAACCTATGCTTTATATTTAACACAGAAAGATCTCTCTTATTTTTATATCAGTTTTTCCTTTCGATACATATAAACCTTAAAAGTATACCGTATTATTTACACATGAGACTACGATATTCCAATGTCTACTAAGAACGACCCCTTTCCCAAAATTTGAAGAAATCCTTTTAGAAGGTATTTGGATGAAGTCGTGAATCTTTCAGAAGTCCTTTTATAAAATATTTAACCGAAGGTAGTTAAAGAATGCCTGAAGAAAAAACAAATTGTTAGCAAAAGAGAATGCATAGTCATCAGTAAATGAACTGGCTCGAGATACGAGTTAATAATTGGACATGTCAAAAGGAAACAAGAACAAAATTTAAGTATCTTGGAAGTATTTTAAGGGACGAGTGAACATTTGACTCAGAAATGTGAGGGCCCATTGGCATGGCGAAAGATGCTTTCCAAAAGCTAATCAGAGTATTAAGATAGAAGAGAATTTCGTTCGAAACAAAGAAATGAATGTTAAACGGTTATCTAATATGAATTCTCCTATATATGGCAATGAATGCTGGGCAATTTCTTCAGAAATTATGAGGAGACAAGGCAAAAGAGAATAACATACACAATACATGTGACCAACGAGGGTCATAAATCAATAAGAAGGCTTGGAGAATTTGATATTTAGGGGACATATTGAATGGGTTTGAAGGCACAAGGAAAGAACGAATAACTAATATAAAGAAATATTTAAAAGAGTGGCAGAACAGTGTGTTGATGGTATAGTAAAATAACAAATATTGCCAAGAGTTACAGAAAATAGGAAGTTGTGAAGAGCCATAATCGCTCATGTACTTTTGGTACATAGCATATCGAAGGAGAATGTTTTGTTATTTAACAAGTTAGTTCCTTTATCTTCCTGTGGATGTACGTAATGATTTCAATCATCTCCTGCTGTCTATAAAGGATAGTGTAATATTCCGAGCAATACTTCATATTTAATCTCGAATATTGCTTTTCGATTTGATTTTGTCTTTGTTTTTCATTATACTATGCGTTTCGTCTTTATTTGTCGCAGTTTTTTTTTACAAAGGAAAAACAATATTCTGATCAATATTTTATATTTAATCTGAAGTATTTTCCCAAGATTCCTCCTTCTGTTATTCATAGGAAGGAGCGTCAGGCTTTCACTTAACTTGAAATGTCTACATTGGATTCGAAAATATTCATGGCAAGGTTTAAAATCTACATTTTTATTCTTCTCTATGCCATGTCTCTTCAGGACGTAGGCGATTATGGCAATCCATTACTTCCTACCCTTGTGGCTCTTGGAAACTTTCTTCCCTTTTCCTAGTCAATTCGTGCCCCGTTCTGTCATCCATTCACACAAACTCCCCAGGGAGGTGAACCGATACCTTCCTCTATATCTTTTGCTCTCGATATGCCATGAGAGCGATATGTTATCAAGCCCTTCTTGTTCGTTATCTCTTCAGATGTCTCTTAATCTTATTATTAGTGATTATTCTGTCACCATTTTCCTTAAGGTTTCTTGAAATTCTTGCATTCTAAAAACATTTTCTGGCTTTACATAAAGGTTTGATAAGCCGTAGAAACCGAATCAAATAATCAAAAGTCTACATTGGATAGTAAAAGACGTGATTAAAACTTACTATTTAATATGTCTGTTGTTTTACAATTGCATTATTTTATTCTTTCAGATCCTTGAAGTATTTGGGAAGGAGCTTCTGGTCCCTACTTTCCTGTCGCGGGGGAGTCCGAAACCGTCTACACGTCCTTCTGGGTGACGAGTTATTTTCCACCCTGAAATTCCGCTCCCACACCTCTATCGCTACTTCGCTGGAAAGTGCTCAGACGAACAGTTCTAACCATCATGGTTAGGACCCGACATGCTACGCACATTGTAATGAAACATCCTCATTCTCTCCATATTCGATTGGTGACAAATAAGCGCCACTCTAGCAGTTTCTTTCCGTGAAACACTACACTCTGAAACTGATACCCAAGAGCATGATTTCATTAATCATTAAATCTTAACCTGCAACACATAGGGGTGGTGTAATGATTACCTAACTTCTCTCGCTAGAACAATTACGACTTATTAATGAGTTTGTGCCTCACCGGGTTCCCCACACTTTCGACCTTGTGTCACATCTAAGCTACGCTAGAAAATCATTTGGGCACTTCGACGTGGCGTACAGGTTAGCAAGCTTATTTCACTTGAACAATTACAACTGAATGGAAAGTTCGATCTTCAGTGAGTGCCCCATACTTTTGGCCTCGTGCCACATCTAAGCTACGCTGGGAAGATCACCATTACCCTATTGACCTGTTCAAGTTTAGAGTTTGCCGTTATCATCTCCGCATAAATTATGTCCCTTGCTTTTAACTGTAGGCCATCTACAGGTTGAACCTCACCGAAAAAAATGCTATGTGTATATTTATTTCCAAACGTATATAAAGAACAATACCGCATTGTTCAATTAATATAATTTCTTTTTCAAAGTATTCATTCATTTTTTTCTTTTGATCGTTTATAACGATGCCATTTACAATTTGTTTTAGCAAGATAACACAGTAT
>CAHIKZ030000291.1:2445000-2462500 GCA_903632075.3 Acanthosepion pharaonis
AATAAGTTCTTAACTAATAAAAATAAAACAATTAATAACAGAAATAATCAGTTACGTGCCATGCGTGATACATGCTTAGGCGATCATATATCCTTCGGTACATGACTGATGAGGGAGATTTTTCCTGCAGTAGGTTGACCTTTTTTTCCGTGGTCGACCAGTTGTTGTTCAAGGCTATAAAACCCGGTCTGTCCTGCTATTTACCCATATCTGGTGTAATAGGAAGAGGATTCAAAACCTTTCCCAAATTAAGTGAATGTAATGAACTCAACTGGAATTCGAACTCGGCTGCCAGATTCCTCCATCCCAGCAGCTATCCATTACTCAACTATTAACCTCAAATAATACAAAATAATAATACAAATAATGCAAGTAATATAATACTATAAATAATTAAAAAAAAATATTATTCAAGCATTTTTTTTCAAATATTTTAGTGCATCGATCTTTTTTTTTATCTAAACAGTCTCTTTCATTTGTCGATTCAATTACTCAAAGTTAAACTGCTCTTTAACTAGCTTCAGCGGTTTAAACATCCAAGGGATCCCAGAGAAATAGCCTAATGAAAGTTTTCTGTACATTATTAATGTTTTCACATCATGCCAAGTTAAAGTATACGTTTCTCTGAAGTTATCGGGAAGAGGGTTTATCATTATTTAGATAATTTCCGCCTTTTATTTAGAAGTACTTTATTTTTGTTGTTGTCATTATAACCTTTAGGTCTTCATAAGGTGTTTAACGAACCAAATTATCTCCTGGTAAATTATTTCTCGACTCTTGAGCAGAGCAATGTATGCTTAGACCCAGTAGGAACGTTGCCAACCAAAATTGATCAGTACTTAATAAGAACAAGACGAGAAATTGCTAATTTTAACAGTCGTCTATTTCTGTACACAGAGTTTCCTCTTATAATTGCATAGATCTTGGTTCTATTTTCTTCTTGAAGTTCATTCTGCGATATTTGGACTTATTTCTGAATATCTTAGGGGTAAAATCAATGTCATATCTTTTGAATCCTCATCGAAAATCCTTTGGTATAAGCCGGTTTGTCATTTTTCCTTTTGTCTATTACATTATTTATATTAAAGCTTCCACATAATTCACCCCAAAATTGGATAGCCCAGTCTCTTCTACATTATCTATCTCCGATTAACTTATCTGTTGCTAATTAATTTCATTGTATCTACATGGAGTTTTTTTTTCTTTTTTGGCATTCATCATCCCGATTTTTAGTTTTGAGATCTCAAATTATATTTTTCTGGGGTATAAATCAATATAAATGTCAAAAAATTTCGAATATTTTCTGATCTTGTTTAATAATTCTTTATAGGTAAGTATTTCTCGTAGTTTTCTTTTTAATTGATACTGAACATAAAGTAATAAATATAGTCATCTGATTGGCGTAGAATGTGCACCATTGTTTCCTGTGAAAGTATATGCTCCCAACTAATACTGTAACAAAATCATATTGTTCTTTTTCTTTTATTCAATCAATACAATACCCAAAAGCCACTCAATGTTAATGAATGAGGTTTTACTCAGGAAACTAGATCTTATCCTTCGGTCAGGAAAAATCACCCAGGCTTCGTGACAAGTTCAATTGATTATGAAGTCTTGAGGACTTCGTAGGTGATATAGTGTTTACGAAATCTGCTCGAGGATTTACCATAAATATTGTCTATATATACGTGCCAATTTAAAGTTTGATTTCATTCATCCAATCTATCACTCAATTGAAAACATTTAGATGCCAATCATTAACACTCTGACCATAATGTTTTATGAAATTAAATGATTTATACGTAAAATTGGAGGGGATGGGGTTACGAGTTATTGTGAGACCGGAAACTACCTACACAATAGATTCTTCCAGGCCTATATTAAGTAGGCGACATAGCACTAGAGAGTGAAACAGAGAGACAGAGAGAGAGTCTCGTACGACTACCAGTGTTGGACACTAACTTATAGTAAACTCCGCTTACACTATCTCTGTAACCTGTTGTTAATATATCTTTCTTACATCTAATCCGTGTTCCATGTTTTCCTTCTGTGGTCCCAACTTTGGCTCCACATCACGAGTTTTTCTACGAACGCTCGATATTCTAACTATAGGAAGGATTCTTCTGCCTCTTCACTTTGTGAATCGGGTATGGCTTTCATTCACCTTTCTTGTGCGGTCGAATATAAGCTGAGTTCAATAGGGTCCACTTACTGTTTATCTGCGTCCACATCATCATTTATGGCCCTATTCTGCACTTTCTAGTTTTAACAACACTTTAGTTTTCTCCTCTGAACATTGAAGGAGATACTGCGTAGAACACATATAGGTACACAAATTAACTCTTAGATCGATGCTTCATGATGGGAATGACGGTCGATTTTGAATTCTGATATTTCTTTACATACGCAACAGACTACAAGAAGAAATAAAAATATGAAAAAAAATTCTATAAATTGTCTTAGACGTAGGCGTTTCCTGGACGAGGCTAATGGGCTTTGTTATCTTCTTAAAAAAAAATTGAAATCTGTTTCTGTGTTTCGTATCTTTGGAATTATGGCTCAGTTCCCGAAGTCCGTATGCCGGGAAAGAATTAAAAGATGCAATGGCATAATCTTAATCTCATTGCTTTCTAAAACGAATCAAATCGGAAGTTAGTTAGAAAACGACACATACATCAACAAATGGGATCAAAATTTTGGGTTGCGATTGATAAAATATAAAATATCTGTGAATATCTTCCCAAAAGGAAAAGAAAGTTGGAAATATTTTGAAATGATCTGCATTTTTCGTCTTCCCTAAAACATTAAGTTATTCATTTCTTTATACTTTTTCTAAATTATTTTATTTACAATCACTTAAACATTATCTTATTATCTGATACTACTATTGCTACTACTACTACTACTAATAATAATAATAAGAAGAAGAATGAAGAATAAACCTGTGCAAGAATGGAAAAATATAACAAAGAATTATATTAGGCAAGCTCTAAGAAAATCTCAAAAATAAAAATCTCCAAGAAATGACAAAGTACCCACTTTTTGTCTCTATCATCTGTCATCAATTCATAAAACTCTTGCACAAACTTTATTAATGCTAATTAACACCCCCCAATGGAATTCCAGAATGGATTGTTGAAGGTATTACATATCGACTATCAAAAATTTGTGAAATATGATCTAAAAAAATGATAGGACTATAACTTGTCTGTCCATTATATATTAATTGATCACGTCTGTGCTGACGAACTGTATTTACTCTTTTCTCGAATAAAACACAATGCTTCCTCTGGAACAGAAGGGATGTCGAAGAGGTTTATGTGCTTCCATAGATCAACTACTAATAAATATAATAATCATGAAAAATTACACGAAAAATTTTAAAATCTCGGCAGAGCTTGAATAGATTTCCGTAAAGCATTTGATGGTGTTGCCACAATGCTTGCATCCTTTCGTAATATAAAAACTCTCCTTGGTGATAAGAAATTTTCTTCAATACAGCATGAAACTAGAAAACAACATTATACCTAAATTATTTCCAATTGTTTGACTATCCAAAGAAGAGTAACAATGAAACTATGTCGCCATTTCTATTCTGTCTATCCTTAATCCACCTTTCGCATGAACTAATCAGTAATAACTATGAATACAATATAAAACATCATCCATGTGGAATTTATTCCATATGGATGATATCAAACTCTTCGTCAAAGACAACAATGCGTTGAAGCGTATCCTCAATACTGTAAAAGGTTTCAGTGATGACACTGGTATGCATATCGGATTAGATAAATATTCAGAAGTAGCATTCAAGAAAGGGACAGTTACAGATTTTAACTCAGATTAGGGAACTTGAACAAGAATAAGCCTATAAATACCTAGGAGTCAGCGAAGGACATGGAATACAGCATACCGAAATTGCCACCGCATGCATCATCATAAAGCTGAAGTTGATCGTCTCTATGTGCACGATCCGAAGGAGGAGGAGGATTAGTTCAACTAGAACTGTCTTGCAAAACCACAACAATCAGTCTCCAAAGATGCTTGGAAGATTGGATGAGGATCTGTGTCAAAAGAACATGAAAGAAATAAGAAAATTCATTCAGTAATAAAGATAGCCAACAAATACAAAAGTGAATTTCAAGTGGGCAAAGAAGTGCAAATAACTCATAATACACCTACTGCAGTAGAAAAGGAGCTAAAAAAAACCGAAACCAAATGCAATGTACCGAATGAAGAAATAATAACAAGATAAAGTCTCTTCCAAGTCAATATTCTGCCCGTACAAAACAAGCTGATATAGACAAACCCCATAAACGTCAGTGGTTACTTAGAGCAGAGTTAAAAGCTAAATTCAAAGGTTTTATTCTTGTTGCACAGGGCCAACGCTAGCTAAATTGAAATTAACAAGCATACACACTGACACGGTTAACACAAAATGTAGACTCTGCGATTACATATCCAGGAACAATTGTATTATGCTTCACGGTGTTATTACCCGCTGAATATAAATCTCGGCATGACAGATGGGTCTAATATCTGCACTGCAACGTTTATGGGAAGCTAAATGACAGAAACTGTTATGATCATCTGCCGAACCGGTTACAGAGTTAAGATCCGTAAGAATTTTAAAGGATTTTTACTGTACACAATGACAGAATAATCAAATCTAATCGCCCGGGACTCGATCAAAGACAAAAGAACACAATGTGATTTGGTATTGATAAACAGATTGTAATTTAGCTTTGAAGATATTAAAACAAACTCTCAAGATACAAGGATCTTGAAGTGGAACTGTAATAAATGTGACACGTGAGGACATCAGTAATTCCAGTTTTAGGTGGACCACTAGGATTGACTGGAAAAGGTGACGATAGATTCATTGAGGGGATTACTTCTTGGGTATGCTTTAAAGAAATACAAAAAATTGGAAACAGGTTCGATTCCTGTTGGAGAACGCATATTTGCTGACATTTTTTGAGCATTCAGGCTGGTAAATCTATTACTAGTGTTTATTTACAAAACAGAGTATTTAATTACTTAAATAATTTGGCTAGTCTTTTTAATCAAACTTCCTTGGATATACAGTGTAACCCGGATATAAGAGAGTTGTTGGGACCGGAGAAGAAGTCTCTTATATCCGGGTTTCTCTTATATCCGTGTTTGGTCTATTTTATATACATTAACACAGGCTCTAATTTGGGACCAGAGAAAATCTCTCTTATATCCGGGTTTCTCTTATATCCGGGTTTCTCTTATATCCGGGTTACAATGTACATATATATATATATATATATATATATATATATATATATATATATATAAAGATGCGACAATTTTTGTGTTGAAGTTTTTAAGAGATTTCGAAATTTTCAGATAAGGTGTTGAAAATTGTACTCGAAGTTGTGGAAAAACCGTCCAAAGATCATATTTTGTTATTTTTGTTCAAGTACTTTCGGCTTTTCCAATCATTATCAAAAATCGATGTGGTTTCTGTGTAGGAGTTAGACTTTTTTTGTCTGCATCCTTTTATCATTTGGGAAGCTGGACAGTTGAAATAGTCTAGTGTGGCATCATGTGTAACGGCTATTGGTAACGAAGCTGCACAAATGAATACGATTTATTTATTTATTTTAGTTTATTTGTCTTATGTGTATGTGTGTGTGTGTGTGTGTATTTGTGTGTGTGTTTAAACGAGGATATGGAATCCCGACAAACATTGTGAAGAAATATGACAAATGGAAGACTGTTTCATTGAAACTAGATTTGATTACGCTTTTCGCCTTTCAAGGCTTCATCGGATTAAAAAACGAAATAAATAAATATGTGCATCTATTTTTGTATAGGCTTAACTAATAAAAGATTAGTACTTTTTGATGAAAGAAAAAAATGAAAATTATTGATATTTAAAAATATTTATTTACTGTCTTTTCTTTAAAATGCTTCGTTATTTTTGGAATTTCTTTAGACATTCTCCCAGATTTTCTGTATTGAATTTCATGTAAATCCCCATCTCATTTTCAGAATGGCTCGCAGGCAAGACATCCATACAGCCTATTTTGAAATGAATTTACGGTAAATCTTTATCCAATTTTCTTGAATGGGTTGAAAGTAAAAGATTTATATGAATTTAGGTCTGTTCATATATTTTCCTGTCGACAATATGTTTATAAAATAGGATATAGAGTCCAGGCAAAGTTTTGAATTAATATAGCAAATGGTAAACCTTTTTATTGAAACTAGATTAGTGATATGTCCCGGAAAGGGATATATTTGAACGAAGTAGCTAAGTGGTTTTGGCTGCTATAACAAAGTAGAATACGGTAGCAATAATCGACTGGTACGCGTCGTAGTCGCAGTTAAGAAGTGTAGATCCATGGCGTAGTCCATTGGGCGTCGTTATAGACTTAGCTCTCAGACTAAGACTGTTGACTCTCCTACACGTCCGTCGGTATTTATGACGGACACCAGCTAATCATATTCCAGTGAGGGGGAACACTGGTGTATGCATATTCCATTATATCAATTATATTACAGGTTTCGCCTTAATAGGGGAAAGAAATATATGTGTGCGTATATTTTGTACATTTTACATACAATTTTGACACAAAATTGACGTGGAGGTAAAGCTGTTAATATTTATTCTGTATCTTTTCTTGATAATGCTTAAAGAGACATACAAACACACACACATTTCTTTCTTTGGTTTTAGATCTGATGAAGCCCAGACAGTCTTTATCCACTGTGCCATGACACATAATGTGACACATAGCACAGTTGATAAAGGCGTTAGTTAGATCCAGTGACAAGACCCAATGAGTGTGAGTTCAATACCCTGTTAAGGCAGTGGAGAACTTTCAGAGGGAAATCAACAGGAGATAACTGATAACTGACTTCCATTAAACATGGCACGTGGAACTAGAACAGACTACCAGAGTGAGCGAAATAAATGGTTCAGTTCGACATTCCAACCACCTGAAGAAGTCCGGAGCATACAACGGCCGTAACGTTGTAATAAATATGGCGACAAAGATGAGGACAATATTCCCAATAATGTAAATAATGTGCATAATACCTCATTATTATAATTATTTTATACACATTTATATATTTTATACACGTTTTAATAAATCGTCTTTTGTAGTTGAAAATAATGCGGATTCTTTCATTTGTAAAATAAAAGCTGATGACTTCTGGGTCGTTCTTCCCATTGTGTAGAATATATTATTTTGCTATTAATTCCTGATATTTGTTCATGGTTATAGTAACGATATGCGCACGAATTGTATAAAACTTCGATGAAAATTAACCCACGCGTGAGATTCTGTAAGCAATATATTTCATGTTAATTTTTTTTTATCATATCTATTATTGATGCAATCTCCCAAAGTACTCGGGAATTTAAAATCAAATTTCATCTGAATAGGCTACAACGTAATAATTTATTATTGATACTGTAAGAATTAAATAGACAGACTTTATCGGTTAAATGTTGCGTATATGTGGAAATGAGTCGTAATATATCTATTAATATAACTTCAATTGAAAACATTTGGGAAAATAATTTGTGATACTACTAAATTAACTGTCTATTCGAATTTGATCAATATATATATATATATATATATATATATATATATATATATATATATAACTGAACAGGCTGTTTCATTCTAGACGCAATCATCAGGCCAATATTTATTTGTAAAAATGCAAAATGTAGCACAAGACAAAAAATGGGGGGTGGGGAAAAGGGACTGTCTTCATCTGCCTAACTTTAAACTTAGCTAGCCACAAACACTGACCCAAAGAGACAACAATATTCCTTACACAAAAACAACGCATTCATACTTACTTTTCTTCCTACAGCCAGCATTGTCTCTATGAAAGTCATAACTAGACCCCATATGTACAAATAATTGCCTGTGGAGAAAGGGGAATAAAAAATACATTTAAAATTATGTCCCAATGATTATTTACAACGATGTACAAAACTATTTACAAGAAACTAAACAAAATAATGTTAATAATAAAACACCCACATTCCCGAACTGTGGAGAAAAATCAGTTAACTGGACGAAATTAAAGCTGGACTATAATATATATATATATATATATATATATATATATATATATATATATATATATATATATAAATTCATTCATCCAGTTACTCAAACATGCACACATTCAGACACAACAACAAATACGAAAAAAACACACCCGAAACCAAAGGCGCCCCTCACCAACCGGACAACTAACGTCACTGACCACCTAACGAGGGAGAGGATGTGGAGATAAATTTAGAAATTCTGGACAGAAATAAAAGGGGCCAATGTGAAAATATCTTCGAGTTAAGTTAACCTAAAGGGAGAAAAATAAGAATAAAAAGCGAAAACCTAAACTAACCTAAATTTGGGCGGGGTTAGCTTATGTTTAGATCAGGAAGAACAATATCCTGATGCCTAACCGCCATCAAAATGCCACTCCAGGTCAACCCCTTTCACTCGACACAAGCGCGAAAGATTCACCCACTGTTTGCTAAATTCTGATGAAGGGAGCCGCCGCTTTTCAGTCCTAATCTTGATTTTTTAGCTGATGCTTAAAGAACAAGATCAGTTGGGAAGAAATGAATTCTCGCCTCGATAGAATCCCTTCTGACGCATCATCTAAATCACGACTCATAACACCTAGTAAGCATAGTGTTCAGCATTCGTCATCAGCGGTACCACACTGCTACAAACAGAACTGGCCTCAAGGACAAAGAACTTTCCCTGCAGCCATCTACAAAATTGCACAACTGCACTACGATCCAGCAATGAAAGAAGACGTGACCCAGCGTTTCGGCCTCCTCAGCACAGCGGTGGCAGTTTGGAGATTTCTCCAATTCAGATGAACAAAGACTTTTTGGCGAACCAGAGGGGTGCCACAAATCATCAATCAGGCGAGTGATGCCTCATCGTTATTGAGACATTACAACCGGGGTGCCCAAGGCCATATTGAGCGAGCCTCCTGCTTCGTAAGACAGAGCTTGTCAATCAGCTCATCACAAACGGCCCCCCCTAACTAAAACTTGATACAATGCCCTACGAGACAACACCTGGACGATGGAGAGACCCTTTTGACGCCCACAAGAGTCTTTTCATAGCAATGCGGCATTCACGATAGAAGGAGAACTCTGCTCGGAGAAACGGCCGGCCTCCTCCTCCCACGAGTGCACAGAAAAGGGAAGTTTTTACGGGCGTCTTCCTTCGAGAAGATGCCCTCGTCATCCGAATCGCGACACATTCGGTCAAGGAACGCGATGCAAAGCATATATTGATGAATCTCAATGCTAAGCATACGCAGACACCTTCAGCAGATCTCTGGAGGTACCTTAGACGCCTTGCCTTCCCACAAGAAGGAGAAACAAAGCCTTACAAATGAAATTAGTGTGGCAGCCGGAAGAGGAAGTACAGAGAGTCGGTAAAGGAGAATCAGGTAGATGTGCGAAGCACATATTTCTGCCCTCGCCTTTAAGGGAAGCTTCGTCCGAGACCACAAACGAAATGCAATCTCGGCCTTCCCTTGTACCTCCAACAAATTCATTTCCAACTGGTTATCGTAACCGCACCAGACGCCGAGTATCTTCATCGTCCAGAGGAACGGTTCAGGAATGAGACTCCTTTCCACGCACCCACCCGAAAGGCAACAGTCTGTTGATCTTGTCTCCTGTCACCATCTCGTACCCATTGATTTCTTTGCTGACTTCGTCAGTCTTGGCCCTTCTCGACATATTAACCAAAACTTCAGCATAGGCAGAATACCTGGCCGACGTGGTAGATCGCAAGATCGTAAGGCATAGGCGAAAGCGGGCAACCTTCGCAAATGGAACGAGACAATACGAAATGTTCCCATCGTACCACATTCATTTCCACCAGCCTACCGGGAGTCGCATACAGAAGTCGGATCCAAGTGCGAAAGTCTGGACCGAAACCGGCCGCCGAAAGGACAGCCTCCAAGAACTGATGGTCAACCCTATCGAAGGCCATGGACTGATCTAATTTGATCAGCGCGGCTTCACTGTCAATTTGCTCGATGATCAAGCGTACCATATAAAGGTTTTCTTGAATAGTCCTGCATTTCACAGCACAAGATTTTCGGAGCCAATCAGACTAGAGAAGACAACCTGCAAACGGTTGGCTAAGATCTTTGCCAAAATCGTTAACTCTGTATTTAACATGGTTAAAGAGCGAAAGTTACCTAGCCCATCCTCACTGTTGTCCTTGCGTAGCAACTTGATCACACCCCTGGTAAACCGTTGAGGTATAAACCCCCTGCTTCATCCAGTTGTTCTAAATCGGAAAAAAAGGGGGAAAAAAACGGGCGACAGCCTCAAGTAAGCTTCCGGAGATTTTTTCAGGCCAACCTGCTTTAGCGTTTCCCAGATTTCCGACTCTGTGATGGGACCCACTTACCCAACCACTTCAGCTGCCTCAAGGCAGGGAAAGTCGGCTAAATGGGCTTCGAACTGAGCAGGACTCAGACCGGCATCCCTGGTGAAAAGTTCCTGAAATAAGTTCCTACGATAAGCCTCATATATGACCACGTTTGTAGTTACGGCTCGCTTATATGGTAATGTGACGCGCGCGATATGTTGCCGAGACGCATCCCGAGACTCCTCTGCACGCAATTCAGCGGCCATATTCGTCGACTTTGCCATAGCGAGCGATCGTAGCTTGTTTGATCTGATCGGCAAGTTTGGTCTCCTCGATAGATACTGTGTCGATCACCCTGGGGGGAAAGATGTGAACATTGGGTCTTATTGATATTCTACCCAGGTGGTTAGCAACCTGGATAGAGAGGAGCCGACGTAGATTTACTAGATTGTTCCACTGGTTAGGCTATACGGACCAAACTTCCGAAGGTGTGAATATGGGCGCAGAATTCCTCGACAGAATGTTAGTAAGAAGGGTCGACCAAGAATTACCAGATTACCCCACGTTCCACCGCTTAGACTATTCGGATCATAGACTCATCTGCGCCCAGATGGTGTTAGGTCCTAGGCCTAGAATGGTTCAACACTGGACAGGCGGGACTTCAGCAAGAGCTGATCAGACTGGTGTAGTGGGATTTAGTGGGGGCAGTTATTGGAAATAAGTAGTGGGATAAGCTTAAGGAAAGTATTAGGTTCTTCCCCACCAAATATAGCCAACGACTCGATCTAGATAGGGCTAAAGAGTTGAAGGCTCTAGAGGATAGTCTATCTTGGCCGGTGGCTGGGGGATCCTTTAAAGAAAGCCATAGCTAGACAGTCCCTGAAGCGTGAGTTTAGCAAGTGTTATTAGGGCCTGGTAATTAGACATAGGTTAAACAAGATGTCTAACGAGACTGTGAACATGGGCGCAGAATGGCGCAAGGAAGAGATCCGTCGATGTACACATCGATACATTTCCGGGATCATTACTCCGGAGGGGCGCTCGATGGGATCGACCAAGGAAATGTGCGAGGCGTTTCGGCAGCATTTCGAAAGCCATTTTACCAAGGAGCCTGGTAGCAGTGGTGACGAGTTTCGCAACAATTTGCTTGACATTGTCCAGCTTTCGCCGGCTGAATCGGCTAGCTGAGAGGGTGAGCTCAGAGAGGGTGAAGTGTACTTGGAATTGAAGAGGGTCATCAGTGGCAAAACGCCAGGACTTGATGAAATGTGCTTTGTGCCAATTTTGACAGTGGTGTTCAACAACTGTGGTGTTCATAGAGAGTCGATGAGAGAGCCGCTCTGATCACTTTGGATCAGACCAAGGTATTTGACAGTGTTGGCCATCAATACCTGGATGCTGTACTGCATGTAGCTGCATTTGCACCCGATTTCTGCAAGTGGATTAACCACTTATATCGCTCCCCCTGTGCCGTGGTACAAATGAACTGAAGGCGGTCGAGCGCTTTTGCACTGACTCTGTCGGTCCAACAGGAGTGTCCTCTATCGCTCTTACTTTACGCTTTGGCGTTGGAGCCCCTCCTTCGCCGGCTAAAGACCTGGGCGTGCAGAATCGCCGTTTTCCGTGGTAGAACTCCAGCTAGGTTTTCTGCGTACGCTGATGACGTGTCCATCTTCCTATAGTGCCGCATTGACATTAAGGTAGTGCAGAAGGCGCTTGGACGGTACGAGAAGGTGACGTCGGCCAAAATTAACCGCAACAAGTCTTCCGGCTTGTGGTTATATACCTGGAAGGCGGTCGCTCTTCCGGGTCTCTTCGGCTAGACTGATGGTTCCATTCGCATTCTTGGCGTGTGGTTCGGGCAATGACTCCAGTTGAAGAAAAATTGGTCAGAAGTACAGGCAAAGGTCGGAGCGTCGGTCCGGATTTGGCTCCGAAGAAGGCTGTCCTTAAAGGGTTGGGTGCCACTTACGTCTTGCCCCTCATCTTTTACCGCCTGGCTATAGGCCTTCTTTGCAGGGACTGTATGGAGGCGATCGAGCATTTGTTGATCAACCACTTGTGGGATGGTCACAAACATTGGGTCTGTAAAGAAGCCAGTTTCAGCGTCCGTCTCATAAGGACACGGATTGCCACCCCTGGCGAATCATCGCCATGTTTTTAGGTTGGCTTTCCTACACTGCGTGTTGACGGAGGACTCGATTTTGGCGCGGAGTGTTAGGGACGCCTTTCCTAGCATTTTACTCGTCCCATTTCTTGGAGTAAGCGCTATCGCGGCTGGAGAGTGTTGTAGTGTTTCCTCCACGAGTGTCGGTAGGATTGAAAGTCATTCGTTAGCCCAGTCACCTTTCCTGGCCTCGGAGACTAATGTATCAGGAATTAGTGAAGGGGGTTGCAAACGATCTTCTGTATGAGTGTCTCGGCTTGTCGGCATCAGAGTGGCGCTCTTTTTAGTCTAGGGCTCCGGCGGCGAATTATTTCAGCAACCATAAGATTTCGCTTAGTTGGCAATTGATTCGGAATGTGCTACCTCTCTATAAGGTAACCTTCAGAAGGGCGAGGCAAATTTGCCAGTCTATCATCGCTGTGACATTGACTTCGAGAAAACGCCTTCACAAGGCTCCTACCATTGTCCCCAGGTACGCCCTTTCTGAGAATATGTCGGCGAGTTGACGGCTCGTATCGCTCTCGATCTCGCGTCCACGTGTGACAATGTGTCGCCCCCGTTCTCAGCGGGTAAAACGGATGATGTTTTTCAAGTTGCTAGCCGTGGCAAGAATGGTGGTGTGGACGTTTCGAAAGAAGGGAATCTTGATGTATGAACGTCATTTGCATCATAATCTGGTTGTTTACTTTAAGCATCAGTTTGAGTTAAAAATCAGATCTGATCGAACGTGTTTGATCTCGACAGCGAAAGGTGGATATTGAGGTGAGTCTGGTTCATGTGGCCGGGATGCTTGATGCAACGGGACGGTTTCCTGTGAGCCCTACCCTGGTTAAGTTAGACACTATTTGGTTTTCCTAGCTAATTTGAATAAATATTGTTCTTGGCCTGTTTCCCAGCATTCCCTTTTTGTTATGACCGACGTCGAGATTCCCTAGTCACCCACTTTGTTCGTCCGCTATTTTTCATCTCCCCTTGGTCAGCCTTTGATTTATCCCATTCCCGCATTTATTTTGACCCTCCCCATTCCCTTAGTGCGCGTGCTGTTTGATTCTGTCTATCGGCAGAATACAGCGGTCACTCTTATTATTTTGAGTGGTTGGTCTACTAACATTTGAGTTTTTTTTTTGTTTTACATTTTTGTTTGTTTTGGGGGTCCATCCCCATCTCCCATCATTTCATACATCATGAAATTTATATATATTTTTTGTATATTATAAACTATGGAACGGGGTGATTTGTAGGTCCCCTGCGGATATGCGGTATTTTGGTGTATGTATGGTTGAGACGTGATGAATATGTTGTTGTAGTGGATGAGTAAATTGTAATGCATGAATGTGTCGTGAACCTTATTAGCTAGGACTAGGATAATTAATATAGACCAATACCACCTTTCTTTATCCCCTCCGATCGTCCATGTGCCACAATTCTGTACTTATGGAAAATAAATACCCTGAATAAAAACTAATTTGGGTTACTCTGCTCCGTGTCTTTAATTATAATAAAATGTAATTTATATATACGTAAATCCAGTCTATATTCACTACCTGAAGATTGCGTTGGGCATGAAACTCCGAGTCATGTTATCGGTGAGGAATAATATATATATATATATATATATATATATATATATATATATATATATATATATATATATATGTGTGTGTGTGTGTGTGTGTGTGTGTGTGTGTAAGAGCAAAAGTGTCCAGATCATGTAACAGCATGAGGTAATTGTCCATCTCATAAAATGTTTCATATCGAAAGTTTCTTTTTGTATCTTTTCAGAAAAGACGTTTATCCATCTTGTCACCATTTATTATAAGAATCACCAAAAAACCCTTTGAGTTATTCAGCTAGAAAGAGAAAAAGTTAAATCGTTTTGTGCCAACCCCACAGTCTTACCAACTGAGCAATGGTAAGAGGAAAAATCCTTCAGGCCTTCACCAATGGTACCAACATTCATACCCTGGATTTCATGTTCAAAGTCCATGCAAAAACTATCAAGACAACGGTGAATAAGTTTACAAAAGAATGAACAATAGAGAGGAAAACTTGAACAGTTCACACCACCAGTGAAAGATGCATCATCATTTTAACTTAGAGCTAAATACATTCTTATTGTTCAAATCAGAGCCCAATCTGAAGGCCTCGGAGAATTTTAGTAAGATATACTTAATCATTTCAAATCTTAGTCTAAAAATTGTATTATTTTGTTGTTACTCTGGACAATTTTGCTGTTATATCTGGTATATATCAGTCTGTTAATATCTGGTTATCTATCTAGCACAGTGCGTTAATATCTACCTATCTATCTATCTCAATCTGTTCATATATATATATATATATATATATATATATATATATATATATATATATATATATAACAGTCTTATTTTGTCCTTTAGTGAAAGAAACGAAAATATTACTGGATTGAAAATGAAAAAAAGGAAAACTTTTTTTTACAATGTGTCCCATTCTTTCAGGAACTTAATGAAAAATGTTGATTTTTGTTAGAAAAAAAAAGACTGTATTTGTACGAACAGAATGTGTATCTTTGAGAAAATGATGTAATATTTTCAATGATTTTCCGACAACTTTCTGAAATAGTAAACGATGGATTTTTTTAGTACATTAGGTAATCGAAAGGAAAATTTTATAACCATCATTTCTTATATATACATTAAAATTACTATTTTAATTCAGTTCTTTCATGCTTTTGTGATTTCTGAAACACAAACATGAAAAAAAATTTTCTTTCAAGAATGGAAAACATGTGACTATATTCGCGCTTTCAGTCTATTTAATTTTAATACGTCATTTTCTTTCTGAACATGGACTGAATGTTTAAGAATAGATTTGCCTATTAAATGAATTCTTTGTAAAACCAATGCGTAAGATAATTTATTTGTCAGATGTCTGTTTTACCGTATATATTTTTTAATTTCTTGAAGTCTTTTTCAAATATTTTAATGAACGGCTGTTGTAGTTTACTTTATATATTGAGGCTTCAGAATTATTCTCACTGATATCATTTTTGGTTTTGGATATTTGAATAATAGTTTTTCAAGTAGTTGTAATTAGATAAATACATTTTTTAAAAAATAATTTCACTCCAAGCTAATCAATAAATCCATTAAGACGCAAGAGATTACTGAATGTGATTAATGAATGTGGGAGCATATGTGAAATAAAAGCATTAAGGAGAGAGAATAATAAAAGAACAGAGATCAAGAATTTTGAAGTTAACGATTAACATTGCATATAATTATTTTAAAATTACATCTAGCAATACTAACTGTAAAATTATAGGAGTTGACGCTAGTCTATCCCTGCGCTTGTATTCACAAATCTAGTTTGCATGATGGAAAGTTCATCAGAATATTTACCATTATGTATAGCCAGCGACTCGTATCCGAAGACACCTGTCTACACGGGCGGCTAGCCAATCCCTATTGCAGACGCTTATTCAGGCGCATTTATGTTTATTCAACACCCACTGAGTCCATCTGTGGTTTATACTGCAACTATTCTGAGCAGACCTTAGTTACAGTTTCTGGAAGAGAGCGTGTTATTTAGCGTGGTCAACAATTTGAACAAGGCCAGCACGCTGAATTCCTCGACTATCGACGACATCCAAGAGTTCCGTCAACCCGATATCAAGGCTTGGGTGAAGCCGTGGCGTATCGCTTTCAGGAACTTTCCAAAGGTGCCGCACGCTGGGATTGATACCTCCATTCTGATAACATCAGGAAGTCCCCTTCCTGACAAATCGACTATGGTAAAATTCGAACCCGGGTTTCATTGTCAGAATGCGAACATTCTAACCACTCGGATACGTCCCCATTACCATAATAATATGCATAGAAAAGGCAGAAGGAAGCTACGTTACGATGCTGGGAAAGCTACTGAAGCTTAGATGCCCGGTCAGGAAAAATAACATTACAGATTCATCTTTGTATATTTACCCAAGAAAATAAACACAAGACCTAGATGTGACAGCAATATTCAAAGCATGGACGAATGGTAACTTTCAATGATAAACTCTGGCGAGAAAAATCGTCTAGTGAACCAACCTTTCTATCAGCAGACCGAGCAGTTGACGCTATATTATCTTTCAACTTCATCTCAGCAGAAAACGTTAGCACGAGAAGGCACGGTGAGTCCCTCATCTGGAGGTTAGATATTTTATTTTGGATGGAAAAATTGATGGAGTTGGTCGGTAATACTGTATGTTTTATTAAATGCCCCCCCTTCAATATTTATACTTTTCAATTTTGAATATTCTCTTCACTTTGTTGTTGTTATCACCACATTTCGACCGTTGTGCCCTCCGGCCTTTATCAGGTGTATGTCGATCCGGGTTACCTACAAGGACTTAAGAAATTAACTTTCTATTTATTATACTGGGGTAGTCTGTTCTCTTTCCACATCTCATTTCTAGGGATATCACCAAGTTCTTATTTTTAGTATTCTTTTCTTTTTTTATATAGCTCGCTGTGTTTCCACTGTGTCCGGGTACAAACTTCACGATAAATTCACGAACCAACGCTTTAATCAATAGACTCATTGTCTTGGTGAAGGCTGTAGAGCGAAACAACCGAAACATTGTGATAACAAAAACAAAGATGAGGACAATAGTTTGGGGCATACCGTGAAGTTCTTACTATTAGTACTGATCAGTAAAAATTTGCCCTCTTTCCACAGAGTACAAGCACAGACAGCTTTATCGAGGGATTGAAATTATTATGGCACCATATTCATGAACCAAAGCTTTCATCCACTCGGCTATTTTCCGAAACATGTTTGATGTCAAAAACAGATATGTTGAGGAAAATAGTAAGAATGTAAATAGGGTAAAATGTGTAAACACTTCATCCTAGGAATTCTCACAAAAATTTTCTTTTTAGTCGTTTTCGTT